>JAAOWG010000163.1:0-33255 GCA_036491945.1 Paranurophorus simplex
GCTCAATTCACTTTAATTATTAATTATTAATTAATTAATTTTGTTCAATTCACTTTAATTATTAATTATTAATTAATTAATTGGCCCATTAATTGACAAGCCCTGCCAATACAATGTTCATGTCTAACCAGTTATTGTTTCAACTTGAATAAACTCTTTTTAAACTCTTCTGATATTCTCAAAGATAAAAAATCATTATGATGACAACTCCAAACGTTGTTCTTATAACGTTAACATTTGACCTACCCCCCCCCCCCATATGTCCCCATCCCCTTCCTTTAATAAAAGGTAAAAAAGTTGGGATTATCTGGTACATCAAGATCATATTAGTACGTATGAATAGTCTAACCCTTGTCATAAGGGCCCATTGCATGGTTTTTTTGAAAGCCATAAGGGTGGTGGTCTGCCCTCATATGTGCAGGGGAACAATGATAAAGAAACCACCACCATCACCGCCGTGGGAACGATAAATAAGCATAAATTACATTTTCCCCAATTTCCTGAACAAAGAGGAACTTATTAAAAGTCCTGCCCCCCCGGCCATGTCTTATCATCAAGGAAAAGGTAGTTTGCCATCTAAATTATCCAAAGATGGAAGGGACAAGATGCTGGGATTTAATAAAAAAAAGGTAGAGCAGCCCTTCAACCCACAAGTTCAAGGGGTAAGACGAAAGGGCTCTTTGTTCATTCAACCATAAGTGAACTCCAACCGGGTTTGCAGGCATTTAATGAATTTGTTCGACATGTTCAACACTTGGATAAGGAGGAGGTCAACTTATCAGAATTAGGCCTCCTTTTAGGAGCTGCCACTAATATTTACACTGCACAAGTAGACAGCTTGCAAAAGGATGTTCAAGCCTTGTTGGAACATTGTACACGAACGTAGGTCAAGGTTTAGGGGGAGGATGTTATGAGCTTTAAGAGGATCTTTTTATAGCAAAACTTCTTGGGATGATAGACACAAAGAAAACAAGAAGAAGGACGACGTTCCTACTGATGTACCAAAGAAATTGCTCCCATTTGTCTTGCTGGAGAAATTAAATGATGATTTTTCCAATAGATTAGTGGATAATGATGATGTGGAAATAAATGAGGTAGAGATTGGTAAGTGGTGATTTTATCACACTTAGATTGAAGCCCATTGTTTGTTTGAGAAGTGGTCCGTCCAAATTGTGTGATTCAGTCAGAAAACGACGATAATAAACCCAATCAATTGTTTTTGAAAATGTAGAGGGAATTGTTACAGTTACTTAATTTACTTAAGATTTACTTATTTTGTTGTCAATTTCGATAACATCACATTTCAAAACAAGGTTCGAGTGGTCAAATAATGGAATCAATATTCCATTATATTACGACTCGAACCTTGTTTTGAAATGTAGTATTATCGAATAATGGAATCATTGATTCCATTATTTGTATTGCCTTCGTGTATACAGGAATCAATGATTCTGTACACATGATGGCAAAGTCAATATTAAAAATACGAAAAATTAAAGAGCAAGAACTACAGGAACTTTGAGTAGAGCAATACCCAGTATATACTTGATAGATGAGCAAGAAGTAACGTCCTAACAAGCAAGAACCGAATTAAATAAAAGTTATGAAAATAACTTAGCGGCGTCTATGTTATACCACATATGAGCTTTTTTGTAGCAATTTTCTCTATGTACGTTATCAACTTCTCTCTTAAAATCAAGGCTGTCCACAAGTATTTTCCAAGGCAGGATAGATGTAATTTGTCTTAGCTAATAATGCAATTAATCAAATGGAAAGAAAGGATAATTTAAAGCTTTATAAAACAGTGCGGGAAGAAGAAGTTCAATTGATTCCATCACAAATAGACAAAGAGAAGGATTGCATAGAAGAAGCAATGGATAAAAATGTTACAACAGCAGAAGGGGATTCCATTACTGTGGTTTCAAACAATGTAGAAGTTATTGCTTTGGAAGGGTCTACTGAAATTGGTGTCCCGGATCAAAGTGTTTTGAATGCCACAAGTACTGCTGAGGTTCAAAAATGCAATGGAGAACAGGATGAGGTCCGTTATGAAATGGATGAGCTTAAGGCTGTAAAACTTAAGATTTTTTAGGAAGGTGAACCTTTGAAAAAGAAGAGAAAGAATGGCACCGTTCTACCTCCAACTTTAATTTCATGTTTTGAAGAACTGGAATTATTGTCTGCAAGTGATCACTTCAAGGGCCATCAAGACAACAATATTTTGCCACCATCATTAGGTAAAGCATTTCGCTCAACAAGAAGAAAACTCTATATGGAAGACTCAAGGCTAAAATTCAAAGAGCTACATCCGTCCACCAAAGAAAAATTGGCAGTCTCAAACAATGCACAATCCCACACTTTAAATGTTGAAAGCAGGAAAGCTGCTACTATAGATGAAAAAAACAATAACTCCCAAGATCCAAGTGGTCATAAGAATGACGGTATTTTGAGCTGTAACCTTGATATAAAACCAGAACTGGATAGAATTGTATTGTCAGAAGTCTTTCCAGCCGCAACGGCTGCTTCATTTTCAATACAAGACCAAACAGCTATACAAGATTGTATTAATGAGCTACATTATCTCCCCTTTACATTCGACCTAACTAAAGCAGAATTAGTATCAACGTTTCGCAAAACCGTTGAGAAGATTTCCCAAATATTTAAGAAAAATAATGTTGAATTTTCAAAGGGTATTGTACAAAGTAAGATTTGTGTACTTTTAATCAAAGTATTGGAAGCTCAATGTCTTAATTTTAGAAGCAACTGTGATGCCTGCAGCTTCTACCTCTATAGTGGGGAAAAAGAATCTTCCGCATCCTAATGACATCATCATTCGCCCTGTCACACATAATCTCAGCCACATCTACAATGCACTTGTTACAATGTGTCGACAAGAATGTGAAACTTTCATACATAATTCATCAGCGTCTATTCTTGGACGAGCAAAGGAAAAATCATATGCAGAAAGTCGAAATAATATTAAATCCATGATTGCAGAACTTCAAAGAAACATTGTTCCAAAGTTTGCTCTAGTTCCACTTGTAAGCTAAACATACCAATCAGTGGGGGGAATTCATTAATCATTTTATTTAACGGTTTTTTATTTATTTTATTTAAAGATGGCCGAAAATACACCCGAATTTTTTCAACAAGTAACTCATTTTGAAAACAAAATGAAGAGAATTTTAGACGAAGAAGCGAAAAAAGATAAATTTGATGTTCGTAAGTATGAACGAGAGGTGCTGGAAGTTACAGCGAAAGAAATTTCTGATGTTGACCGTTGTGACGAGTTTTTGACACCCAGGTCGCCATTTAAAACTACAGAGGTAGACATTTTCCCTTCACCGTCGACAAGAAGTTCATTCGATAGTAGCCTGTCCAATTGTGGAAGTACATGGGTCCCCTTCAAGCATATTTTTCATCATCTCAAGAGTAATGATAGAACAGAAGCTGCTAGATTATTTTATGCAGTTTTGGCATTGGTATGGAATGATTTTAATTTTAAATGATTAGATGTGTCTTTTATTAGGACTTAATTCAAATTTTATCTAAATCTATTAACTTGTGTCATTTCAGCTAAGTTATCAAAATCTTGACATCAACTATGACCAACTATACTCGGAAAAATCTGCAGCCTTGTTACAAAAACAACTTGGTAAAGATGATGACCTAGACTACAAATTTCAACGAGGAGTAAAGATTCTAACAAGTAGATGCCCTGATGCCGACAAAGAAGAAATATTTGTAGCAGCCCTGACGTCTGAATCCCGAGATGAATCATTTCGTCACTTACTTGCTCAAGAAGCTAGAAACATTGCTTATGAAACTGGAAGGAAAATTGGAAGCAGCATAGAGACAGATAACATTGATGAAGGAATGGAGGAAGCGATGGCAGACTTTGTTGAAATTTCTTCCCCCAAATTCACCGGAAAATTGGATGGACGACGCAGACAAAGTAAGAAGACTTGATATTTGCGTATATAGTATGAACGTTTGAAAACACTAGATGTTGAACATCTTTGTTCTTTTCCTAGCTTTAATAAGTCATTTGACTCAGATCTATTTTTGTACGGATTTTAGTATATTTTTTTGACTTGATATCATGACATTTACCTCGGGGTTACACATCATCCTCGGTAATTCACATAAAATTAGTGTAGTAGGCATTTAAAAGGAATTAAGCAGCTATTCATTGTACTGCTCACAATGAGTATAAAAAATACCATAAGGTTGTGGTCCTATGGTAGAGTTGAAGAATTATTTTTAGGAAATGTGGTAAAGGTACTTAAAAGAAAAATTCATTCTTATGACGCGTTCATCTAGTTCAGTTGGATTATACTCAATTCCACTCAATTCAAACTTTTCAATATATTAAACTGTTACACCAAGTGCAATTAAATACTTTAGGTAAATTTTAGATATGACCCGACAACAATCTGTTCTGGTCACGTTATAACATTTAATAAGTTTCCCTACCAAATAAACAGTAGTATCTATTGTACCAACAAATTTCCAAATTTCATTATTATTTGTCTTATTATTGGCATTTCATCGACTAACATTGTTGTCAAAAATATCACGATGTAAATATGAATAGCGGCTTAAAATTTCGTCCAAAAATATTGACCACTTTGCTTCCCATAATGATCTTGCGATAACTTTTTCCGGATCACTCATTGCACTGTACCTGTAAATGAGTGATGAATCATTGAATTTAGTTATTGTATGACAACTACATAACATACTCAATGGAGTTGGTTGCCAACTTTTTAAGAAATCGTAGATCTGCATTCTCTCCACCTTATTAGAAATTATATTTTTTTAAAGTCAAAACCTCATTAATTGAAGGCAGTACCCAATGCCATAAAGGCTATGTAGAAATCATGAGACAAAGCCGTTGTTCCAAAGATGCCTAACGTAACAAATTGTAATCTTTTAAATGAGACGGAAAATTTGAGTGTATATTAATTAGCACTAAATTACAAACCTGGTCCATCCGCAGCAATCACTGCTGGAAAATCATCTCTCAAATAATTAAATCCTGCATGGTTCCTAAAATCCTTGACAAGGCCAAGAATCTAAGAAAGAAGATTTGATTTTCCACTTTATTATTATTTCCAGTGTTTGGTTATTTACTTGATTGGATATGGGACATATTTCCACGGCTATCTTTTGTTGTTTGGCTTTTTCATACAAATAAGGATGGCTGTATAGGGCATAACCGTGACCAAATCTTGTTGAATTTAAAAGAATAGCATCCAACAAGTTATGATCTATTTTAGTTCCTCTCCAATCTATAATTTATTATGAAGCTTTAGAATTTTATTGTCGAATAATGAGTGGATATGCAAGTTGGTAATTGTAGTTTACCTGTTTCTCCTGCATGGAAAAAGAACTTTACCCCTTTCTCTGTAGCGTCCAGCAGTTGTGGAAGAAATGTCAAAAGTGGTGATCCTTTGTCTTCTTGTCTGTTGAGGTTTGATGAGTATTCACTTTTTCTCTCAACAATTAAGCATACCCAACCAAATCAAATCCAGCAAAATATTCGGGAAACTGTAGTTTCATTTCTACTGCTTCTTGGATTCTGAGAAAAGATACAACAAGCAATGTACATGTAGTGTTTTGAAAGCTTGTACAAAGTGAACATGAGCATGATTTACTTGATTCCAATGTCTGCAGGGGAATTGAACCTATGAGGTGCATAAATATATTTTGCTCCAAGGAAGTCAGGATAATCCCGTAGAAATTGATCAGTCGTTTCCTTCAAAACGCTTAGTGTTTGAATTGTTGATAATTCTGTTTGATTCAATAGATAAATTGAGCTGAGCAATCCCCTCATTTCAATGTACATGACGTTATCTTCATGATGATACTTGAGGGTGTTGTAATAATATTCTCGTAAAGCTGGCTCATAATTACCCATCCCACTTATAGTCGTAATTTTTCTCTCAAATGCCTCCCATGCAACGTTTGTATTCGGATAATCAACTACTCACAATTATTTTAAGCAAGGTTTTTTTGAATCTTTAATTTCCTTACCTTCCGGGGTTGACGTCATCATGTTCATGCTTTTGAATAAAAAATGATCAACCCATTGAGGACTAGATGCTTGAGCCCTTAATGAGCTAAGGGTTTTCCATTCATTCGTATCCGTACATCCAGCTAGGGGTTGGGCTGGAAAGAATCGGAATAAAAGATGATCATTGTCCCCAGTGCAGTAGTAGAGGTTGGCCCAAGTTGAAATATTTTTAACAAAATAATCCGTAGGAGCAACCTAAGCATCCAAAAGACATTTAGTAACAAGTCATCTTTATTTCAACGCCTTCAAACCGTTAGATCATGCATATGAAGGGCTGCACCCTTTGGCATGAGCCGAATAATATTAAATACATTGGATCCCTCTATCATGTCCATTGCATGAAAAATGTGCTTGGCTCCGGCAAACCATTCTCCGTTATTATGCCCAAATGCTTCATCATACTCCCTGGACTTGAACTCCATCAAAATCTCATTCACTTGAGCCTCTTTGTCATCCAGGATGGAACCACCTCCAAGATAAAGCGTTTGTTCCGTCTAGTTGGAGAACAACGCATTACAGTTTCATGTCCTTGTTAAATTCTATATTTCTTCTTACTTCAATCATTTGAGTTCTTAAGACCATGTACTCTTCAATGGAAGGGACTTGTCCCAATGAACGTTCACATACTCCACATAACCAAAGGGCTAACAACAACCCCAGTTTCATGATTGAAAACGAGAAATACAAAGTAAAAGTTGACGAGAAAGGGTTAAACAATGAACTGAAGTTGTTGAGTCAAAAGTACGTGATATAAAAGTACATGGCTCTCAAGATAACACGATATTGAGTAACATGATTTTATCATGAATACATCAATTGCTGTGCATTGTTATTTTATATGTAATCCCACTTGCCGGTAACCTGGTGCAAAGCCACGAAGTGGGAGATAATAATAAATAAAGTTGTTCACCTGCATCCGTTTGACTATTTATTTTTTATTTTCTTTAGACTTCCACTGTTCATTTAGCCTAGATACAGCCTTTTTAATAAGAGCATTGTGACTCGCGTATAATTTCATGTTTGGATGATAGTCTATCCAAAATGCGGCTTTGGCATCGCTTCCACTCTTAAACTTCATGGTGCTAAATGTCTTGAGACTTTGGGAAATATGAAAGTTAACGGCATACGTCTCAATCCAAGCGTTATCCGTATTACGACGATCGTCCACTACAAAGCGTAATATTTTTAAATACAAAATTCCGTGTTGTAAACACCACACCATAAGTTTTGTCCACAACTGTACAGTTTGTAAAGAGTTGATCCAGATCCGCTTTGAGTTGTGGTTCAATACTCTTGATATCATCGATCCCAATCACTTCTTCCACAAATTCCCTCTCCGCTGCTTCAACCCCACTCTCACCCGGTTCAACCATACCTCAAAAAAAAAACTATCAAACAACCTTTTATCATTCCTTTCTTGTTTTGTACCTCCTGGGATTGCAATTTCATCCGAATCTCCTCGTCGAATGGCCACAAATTGTATGAAGGGAGCTTGATTGTCTTGAATCACTCCTCCCTTCTCATCAACCTTCCATCTACAACATCCTCAGAACAATGAGTTCCTTGTTTTCATGCAAATCTTTTAAACTTCCTCCTCACCTTGTAACAATACAATCCGCAGCATGGTTAGGTCCATACTTTCCTAATGATCCCCTTCCTTGTAAGCCCGTTCGACCAACTGGATTTAAAGGGAATCCTTCCTCATTAACTTGATATCTCCCCTCCCAACTCCTTCTATCAATTAATCCATCCATCTCATTAAACTTTGGAGAGAATCCTATTGTTCCAAGTTCCTTATCCGCCCATTCCTTATCCCCTTCCAGTATTCCAGCTATGGTAAAGCTCTACAAATATTGTCTATTCTTTCATTCCTTTTTTTAAAAAGAATTATCCCTTTTTTTGTTTACCGGCGGATGATATCCAGGCCATGGAACGTTCCAATTAATATATTCATCAGGTACACGTTCCCTTGAGGGTCCATTAAATGGATAAATTGGTGTCAAATTATTCCTCAACCTTTTCCCTCGTTCTTCCCACATCTCAAGTTTTGGAGCTAATGTATCTGAGCAGCTTCGCCTTGTTGTGTTTACAATGTGCCTGTGGAGGATTTTAAGTTTTTTTAAAAAAAATTTCTAAAAATTTCCCATTGTTTTATTGTCCTACCTTGTTACTCCACAGTAAAGTTGAGGCTGAGCACAAAACGCTAGAGTACAAAGGAAAGAATGGAAATGTGCCATACGTTTGATCAATATCTATCTTGTGTGTACACATGGATGTAGAGAGTGAATGGAAATGGTTTTTTTTCCGCCATCACCCGCCGCTTACAGTGAACGGCCATTTCGTGAAAACTCTGTACAAAATGTCGCTCACAAAGGCCTCCACATGAAATGATGACCAATTCAAAAAATAATTTTAAGTTATTAATATTTTATTGTATAGCTTTTAATTATAAGTAATTAATATATATATCACTGGTGGATGGATGAGCATGGAAATTGGTAATAACATTACATTTTATTCAATTAGTGAGAGAAATAATAATGATAATGAAAAGTATGCTCGGATTTAAAAATAAGTTTTTTTCCACGTAGATACTGAAAATAGGTACTCAAATTAACTAGTATCACGCATTACATTTCAATTATGCGAAACCAAATCCTTCAGAGCACTCGTGAATTGCTTTCAGAAGATAGCTCCTGAGTTTATCGTAAGTCTCATAGGCAGGTAAATCCAACTGATTGAAGCTGAAAGACATTTGGGAGGTTAACATTAGTTGTTTGAAGGTTCATCATTACCAGGTGTGAGCACTTGGAAGACGATCAGTGGAACGGTCATCACGATGGATTTGGAATTTTTGAACACCATTCATTCCTTCAAGGGAACCAAAACCTTGAAGAGGCACTTTAGATGTTCCAGTAACGAATTGGAGAAATTTTGCACGATCCGCTTGATCAAAAGAACGTAAGGCTCTCCAAAACCATTTGATCTAAGGAAAAGGTGAATTCAAAGAATAGAGGGTGGGATAAATATTATATTACTTGTAGGGACGTTGGTTGGTATTTGTGATATTCAGTATTTGCTTTCAAATCTTCAATGTCAATGTTTGGTAAGCCAGAAACCAAAAGTTCTAGCTCTTGCTCATTGAAAATAGATATCAGTCGTTTGGGAATAATGTCGTAAAACCCTTCCAAAAAGGCGTTTAATCTATACAAGAAAAACACGACATGACTCATCGAATATTAACTTGGGCGTCTTACTGTTTTCTTATTGCACCGGTCATTTTCATCTGACATACAAGTCGGATGTATTCCATTTTGTTCTCTTCAGTCACTGGAATATTCCTTCCATTCGGAATCAAATCTCTGATTTCAGTGACTCCAAACTCTTGTACTTCTGTACTAAATGTTAACTCGTAACCCAGATCCACCACAAGATGTTCAATAAGGAAGGCAAGACCTTGGTAGAAACTATAATCTTCACTCTCCATATCAGTGTACCGAACTGATTTTCCGAGAATGTGCTTGTAGAATGAACGGGTGAAATAGCATTCCAATAATTTGTTATCATAAATTGCTTTCGCTAAAATAAATTAACAAATTAAATGTATATTCTCTATAAGGATCAACTCACCAATAACTCTTCCAACAAACTTGAAATAGAATAAGTGATTCGAATTACAGTGTGACAATTGATTTATCATGTAAGTCACTCGATCTCCGGGTGAAACAGTAAACAAGGCGTACATCGGGTTGAATATTTCTCGTGAAATGATTACGTACCACTCTCTGAGCAAACCTCCAGCATCTTGCCCTTCCTCTCCTAGACATTAACATAATCGATAAATATAACAATACGTACTTTACTAAATTATTTTTTTTATAAATTTGCCTTCGAAAACAATGTAGAAACGATTTTTCCATTCCTCTGATGGTCGTCGATGAAGTTCACGAAAAGAATCTTCAAATACATGTGAACGACGAACGTGGACGGCCAAGTCTTCTCGTCGAACCCCTTCATCCAAGCGTTCTAATTCATTTCGGAAATATCGCCTTTTAACATCAAAATCAAGCACCCTTGTATGATCAACAAGCACGGAAAATGGACCTTCAGCCAAATTTGAAGATGATTGACGCAAAATTTGGTTTAAAACGGTCCGATGCGTCTCTACAAACCCATGTATGAATTGCACATTCAATTATAATTCACATTATAGGCCACATATGGAAAAAGTAAACTATAGTACATACCAGCAAATTTTAAAAACTTTGTTGTATCAGAAGTAAGCCCACTTGAATTAAATTGAGACACTTCAAGCACGACAGAACCGCTTGGCTCTGTCACTTCTGTATCAATTCGAGCCATTCCTTCAGACGAAGATTGAATAGGTGAGACAGGGGGAAGTTCCTGTTGGAGGTGAGCTAATTGGGCTTCTCTACTCTCTCGAGTGGAACTGCTTTTTTCTTCTTTATTGTCATTAGAAGAGGCGTGCACCAAGAAGAACGCTTCTACTGCAGGCTGAAATAGCAATTTACATAATAAGTCATGGACTTGATCTTATTACTAAAATTTACACTTTGCAAATATTTCAAATACCTGCAGAACAAGAACAGCATGGTGATCTGGCGTGTGTCCTAATTCGAGTAGGCATTCACTTAGCGTCTCCCACAACTTGTCAAGATCTAGTAGTGAACTAAGACGTGGTAGCAGTTTGTTTACATCTACAGCAATCTCTTCGGTAGTCTGCACTGGAGGGCGATAAATTTTACCCCCCATTGGTTCTATGTCCTCTTCACTGCTATCATCAGGAGGATCCACTATAGATTGAGGACGTCGGGTTGAATTTGTTTGAGCAGCGTTTTCTAATGGATCTACATCGACGTCCATTGGTTGTTCTTGTCGGTCATCTCGATCCAATGCCCCAGTCAGCATTGCCATGACGTGACCTTCACCGGCTTCTTCTTCTTGTGCAAGCGTTGGATGTTCTCTCATAGTGCTTGACATTAATGGACCCCCTAATGGTGTTGTCCCCCCTCCTGTTCCTGTTCCTCCTCCTCCTGCTCCTCCTTTTTGAAATAAAATTATACTTAATAAATTGGGTTTGATTTAAATGTAATGTACAAACCAGTTTGCTTAAACTTTTTGATAGCAGTACGAATCGAGTCTCGTAAGCTGATGATGACCTTCAACAAGCGTAAAAAGAAGGATTGACTGGATGTCTTGGATGTGAGGGCCACCATTGAAGGTAATTGAAGTTCACATGTAGTTTTGTTTTTTGAGTTAGAATGAATGACAACAGTATCCTTTGTAAATCTATGACAGAAGTCGTAAGCCGTCAGCACCAAAGGAATAGCTTTAAACAAGATTTTTATAAGGCATACCTGTCGGTCAAAATTCCCTTTAATTGTCTATCAGCATCTGGTTCAACAGTACTTGGACCTGCCTGCTCTTCATTTATCTCAAGTGCAGTGTCTTTTCGTAGTGTTCGAAGTTCATTTTGAAGACTAGCTATATGTCCACAAACTACATTGCCAAGATCACGAACCCCCTCCATAAGAAGGTTCAGAATCTATTGTTCCAACAACGCATTAGGGTTTGCATTAGGATTGGATAAAAAAACATTGCATGTAGTAAAATATATTACCTTATCACGAGTCGTTGGAGGTCCATATGATAAATTGAGCAATAATGCAGTGGCTTCTTCAAGGCCTTCTTCCGTGCAATTTTTAGAAGTGATAACTTCTACAATCAGTCTTAGGTGAGACTCAGTAATGAGAATAGTGGGATCTTGAGGAACTTGTGGTTCTTCTAAGAGCACCTTCCTACCATATCCAGACGAATCCGGTATTCCCAACGAGATCAAAGATAGAAGGCGAAGCAATTTGTCCGTTAATAAGGTACTACGTCGTATGCATCCGTAAGACAACATATTTATCAGCTGACCAAAAGGAGATGCCTCAAATGTTATCGTTAGCCCACCATAGTCGTTACTTAAGTTCAGATTGGAATGTGCTTTTGCAACATGCTTTCCCTGATTAAGGTAATAAATAAATAAATTACATATTTAAAAACGACAAGATGGTATATCAAATATATTTTACCTTTCTGAGAGAGGAAGCTGAATCAAGTTTCAATAGTATTTCCCAAAATTCAGCATTATCCGACTTCTTCCCAAACAGAGGGCTGCTTTTAGATTTTGTTTCTAGTGGGGGAGACAGGGGAGCCTTTCGCTCAACTAAGTTGCATATCTTACTGCTAGATTCGTGGCAGTACAAAGAAATTTTACCTTTTGAAGGTAAAAAGTGAGTAGGGAAACTTTTAGCCAGGTTACTCAAAACATCCAAGGTATGTCTAAAAAAAATAATAAATAAATAAATGAAGTCTAGTATATATTGTAAAAAAATAATTACTTTGATATTGATGGTACTGCTTGGGCGTGAATAGTAATAACTCTTGTATCAAAACCAGATTTCCTTCCAGTTGGAGGCATTTTCGAAATTTCAAAGACACTAGCTTTGCATCCCAAAGCGGCATCAAGGCTCAGATTCAGCCAAGATGGTGTAAGGCTCATAGAAGCTGGAACTAATTGTTTCTCACTAAAGGGTTCAACAGTAGCGGATGAATCATAAAGAGATCTTTTTGATGTGGATGACGATGATGGAAGTGCATATGGTTGAGAACTGCATTCATTAGCTTTCTCCATCACAGATAATAAGGACTACAAAAAGTTAAGAAAACAAAATCAGTACAAAACGGGAATCACTTAAATAACCAACCTTAACCACCCACTGTCTAGTATTCCCATGATAACACAAATTTCTTAGCACACGATGTAGACGGCCAGTGTTCAGACGGGGATCATCCAAAAATAACAGCACCAATAAACAAGTTAGTGCTTCGCTATCCACTAGCTGTTTTCCTTTAATTTTAGTTGTCATGAGCATATGTTGCGCAGCAATTGTAGCAGGACCTCTGGTCCAAGCTTGTGCCCAAGTTGGTCGTCCAGCAATTGCTGATGGCAGGCCATAACGCGAAGTTAATCGCATACCTGCATTGATACCTGCAAAATTGAGATAACGAAAATTATTTTCAATTAACTAAAATATAATGAGATAGGAGATACATAAATCGAGTACATGAAGCTCTCTAACTACATGTAAATTAGTTTGATGTAAAATAAAAAAAACATACCACTGTTCCTTAATATTGAGGACAAGGTGGAACCGGGACCATAACCTTGAGTAAAAAAACGTTCATGCAGTAATTGACGATTTCTAGATTCCCATTCTCTTCGAAGATTCTGAGCTTCCGCAGCTATATCTGGAGGTAAAACAGCAATCTGGGATTCATCCATGTCCGCCAATATCTATAATAATAATAATAATGGTAATAATAATAATAATAAATCAAGAAAATGATACTTGAATACACAAATTGCAATTATACACGTACCGCTTGCCGAAGGGATGGTTGCAAATTCCGAAAAAACGCATCAGTGTCAATTGGATCGTTCGGATTGCTAGGAGTAGCATTTCTACGCTGTTGTTCTAATCGCTGTTGTGCTAATACCTCTTCTTGAATATTCGGAGGAAGGGCAGCCAAGAAATCTGGACTGACGTCGGCAACTGGAACAACCTCTTGTGACGCAGGAGGAGGTTGAGTTCTGTGTCTTAATCGTTGTAATCTACAAATTAAAAAATGGGAAAATAAAAAGTAATCAACATCATAGACAGAGCAAATCATATAAGCATTACCTCAAATGTTCAGAAATAACTTCATGACGCATTTCTTCAGGTAATGCAGCTAGAAATGAAGGATCAATTCCTTCAGGTATATCTATATCACCAAGAATATTCCTAAAATCTTCGCTTAATTGAGTCGCAGTTCCCGAAGGACCAGCGACAGGTTCGTTGCTATTAGCGGTCCCATCAGTTACTTGTTCCAGTGACGGTCTTGTTGCTGGAACTGATAATGTTTCAGCTGATGGATTTGTTGAGTCTACTTTTGTCAACGATTCAAGTGACTGTGTAGTATCCGCATTAGCCATGGGCACATCCGTGTCATTAGTTTCTAACGATGACGGGGTATCGGCAGATAATTGATTTTGATTATTTATAGAGTTTTCTGACTGTTCAGAAGTAGGTTCTGCAATGGGGATGCTCTGCGGAGGAGATGAATCTACACCTCGTTCCGGAGTTAAAGATTGCTGCTCCCGTGCTGCTAATCGAGCTGAACTTCTAAGCCCGGGACGTCGTCCACTCCTTCCACTCCCTGCAATCATAAAATATTGAAGTGTTACTATGAATTTCCGATAAACAATAAGTGTACCTGTGAAAATTCTACTTCCTCTACTTCGGACAGATCTAGGTCTTGGTGGTTGAATAGCTGCTGTAGGCGGTGTTTCACGACTTTCACGATCAACTGATATACTTTCAGCAGACTAAAAATTTTTCCAAGGAATTAATTATGAAAGTTAGCTCCACATAGCTTAAACATACCACGTCCATGTCCGACTCGTGTTCTTCTTCCTCCCGTTCTTCGCTGAGAGTTGTGTTTGAGGGAGTGTTTGGGTTTGTATTTTGTGGGGTTGTAGTTAGAGAAATATTATTTGAATCGGAACTTGTAGATGCTGTTGTTAGCACGTTTAATCTAGATCCACCACTTTCTTCTCGAAAGGTAGGAATGACTAAAAAAAATGTTCAAATTCATCAATACCTACTCTACAATTAGAAACTTACGAGCAGGAACATCGTCGTCCGAATTAGTCTCTGTCATTAACGCATCTCCCTCTGAAATTGGACCCACGACATTGGCCGCCTTTGCTAAAGTCACTAAATTCATAACGCCTATTGTTGGTAAAATTCTATTTAAACAAAAACTGCGTCGAATTAACTTACATCTGGCGTCTTCTTCTTTTTCTTTCTTTTCACGTCTTAGTCTGAAGGCTTCGTCACGTTCAGCTTCCACTTTTTCGACAATTGACTTTTTTAGTCCTGCCATTAAAAAATACAATTGATTAAACATATTATGAATAAAGAAAAGCAATGTTACCGATCACACAATCATGCATTGATGCACCATCCAGGACCTTAGCCTCTTCACACCACCAATGCAAGGCTGTATAATTGGAAAGACAACTAGCTGCACCCGAGGCACCATTTCTTGCAACAGAAGGATCCTAAATTTACACACCCAAAATTAAAATGAGCTTATTGCTCATGTTTTAGATCCTTGTAGATTTAATTACCGATGAAGGATCCAACATTAGCACCCTTGCTTGATTTTGTCCCGTATTTAAAGACTGGCCTGATGTTAACTGAATTATTTCCTGAGCAGTTGACGGCCCCAACAATCTGTAATTTATAGAAACGGATAATCACGTATAGATTTATATGTACAGTATTGTGCATCATATGTATGCATATATATGAATATAATATGGGGTTTTTGTATTATGGATATCGTTAAAATGTCACTCAAATTCAACCTACCGTTGAATGACTGCAGGTGGATTTCTTTGAAGTTGTATGTACTGATATCGTCTAGCTCTACCAGCACGATGGCCACGAGTCACAGCATTTCCAGTTGTGGGAGGATCTGTTGATGGTTGAGTCAAAAGGGGGTGATTCAGACGTAAACCTAACGATGTTTAAAATTATTATTATAGTATAGCATAACAATAAATAACCCTACACTAATGAAATTTTATCTTACCACTAGCATGTTCACTAATTAATGGATCATCAAAAAGACCAACGTTAAAATTGTAGCTTGCATTGTTGGTAAAAAACACTGGAGTATTTTCATCTTGCCCAAATGGTAAAACTAACATGTCTTCATCACGATCTAAACCTGGTAATCTCATAAACCCCTCATCTATCATATCGTGATCTCTATCATCCATTGACGCAACGTCTTCGTCATCATCATCGTCTTCATCATCATCATCCTCCTCTTCCCCAACATTATTTCCATTACCTACAAAATTCCCAACACAAAAATAAATAGAATGCAGAATGATTTATTGCTAAAATGATCAAAATTAAACTTACCATCTTCGTCATCATCATCGTCGCCTTCTGAATCATCAGAGTCCGAATCGCTTGAATCATTATCTTCCCCTCCAAACTATTTGCAAAGTTATGTTATATACATATTAAAACTTTGCATTTTTACTTTGTTCTTGTAGATTAATGAATAAAGAAGGCCAAATAAAAATTTTTACTTACACGTCCGTCTCCAAAATCTCCATTATCTCGCCGAGGATTATCTTGCTCGGTTTCCATCTGGTCATTCGGTTCGGCTAAACCATGTAATAACGCTTCAGTCAATTCTTGTTCATCAGGGTGAGCACTAGGATCCCTAGATTAGAATAAAATGGGTTCCATACTTGGTTGTTAAATGTTGTATCTTACCTATCCAATAATTGATCTATAATGTCGTCTCGTGCTAATCTCAAAACGTCATCAAGGCTTTCATCAACTACGCCGTGGTCATGATTATGGCCTTCTGACGCTGCATCTAACAGACTCTCTGCTGCTGCTGATATATCATGTTCAGTGTTGTCAGCATCCTCAACTATTTCTTCTCCCTGCGCATGTGTCATTTCCGAGTTACTAGTTCCAGCTATTAAAAGAAACAATTTGTAGGTCTTATAATTATCAAACTATTTTACCAGTATGTGTATTGTTCATAGATTCAGCAACCCTGAAAGCACGTCCTCCTCTTGCTTTTGGATTTGCAGGACGATGTGGATTGGCAGGAGCAGGTTGATTGACAATTCTGGAAATCACCTCCAAAGGTTTTAATGCTGCATTAATAGTTGCAGCCATTTGAGGACTAGAGAGATCTAAGCTGTGTGCGATTCTTGTCAAGTCCACTACGACATTTTTCTTTATTAAAAGCTTGACAACTTGATTCATGCTACGAAAAAGTTCCCAAAAGTTAAAACAAAACATTGTTTGATTTCGTTATAATAAATACTGACCAAAGTTGAGTTGGCTTCACAATTGTGACCATTTGAGAAGGTGGAGCAGCAGGACAAGCTTCAATCATATTGCAGATCAACCCAGCCAAAGCTTGAATACGAACATGCTTATCCGAGCTCTCTTTCATTGATAATGCTCGCTGAAGAGCAGCTTTAACTTCCGAGACAACAATTCCTTGAGAATCAGCCAAGTGATTGCATCCTGCCATGGCTGAAATAAGATCACGAACGCCAGTAGAACAATCCTTCTCGCCGGGAACTTGGGTTGGCGTCAACATATTATCCAGCAAAAAAGCCAACGCCGTAATATACTATTATATACAATATGAAAATATTAATTTAACCACAATATCTTCTATAACATACAGTATCATTCATCCAAAAATTATAGTTGGCAATAATTCTACAAGTTTCGGAATAAGAATGAACCGATTCAGCCAGTAACTGAATGATGGCATCTTTTGGGAAAAGTTTCCTCTTTTTCTGACTCTCGTCGGTTTCTACTTTCCCTTCTTTAGCTTTCTGATTGCTGTCCGTATCCATCTAATTAAAAAAATTGTGTTGCAGTTTTAAGAGCTTTAATTGACGATATGAGTAGGTGAGTAAAGAAATTACTAACCATTTCATCATTCATCACAACTGCTCCGGTCGCGTCTATTTCAAACGCTTTTCGTCGGTTGGTCAAAGCTGAAATAAGTGTGTGAATAGTCTTCTTCACAGCATTATTTGCTTCCGTATAAGTGACATCAGTGGGTCTACCAGCAACGGTCTTGACAATTAATCGCAAATCTTCTTCTCGACGAGTCACAAAATTGACATCCAGTTGAAACAATCCTTTGGCCAATGAAGTGAATACATCTGGACAACGACAAGCAATAGGGGCCAAAACACGTAAAAGATAATGTAGTTCTCTGCAAGTGGATGCACCAGTACTTAGTACCTTTGCTCTTATCATCTACAATTACGACAAATAACGGTGTTAAAAATTTATAAAAGTAGAAGAGATTAGCTTTCAAACCTTTTCAACTGCATATGTTAAGCACGCTTGATCTTCTAAAACGTGTCGAATTAAGAGATTTGTGAGGGGTAAGACACCAGGAAAAGATAAATCCTGATTGAATCTCAGAAGTAGGTCTACTCCACCACATTCGGCAAAGATTACGGCCAACTCATTATCACGAGTTAATCGAAGGCACAATCTCATCACTGCATGAAGAAATTCAGGTTCTATGGGAAGCCTCATGAAGCTTACAGAAGACCTGAAAACTTAAATTTATAATATGGTCCAAACATAAAAGTAACCATTAATTAATTTAAAAATTGTGAGATCATCTCAAAATATTTACATTACCTGACCAAATATTCTTTCCAGTCGTCATCAATTTCATTAAAGGTTTCAACCCTTTTTCGAACGTAAAGCATTTCCTTTTCGGATTCAAACTTTAACGAATCACATTTTGAATCGACTTTTTTTCGTGTCGTTTTAGATCGACCACGAGATGGTTTGTTAATATTAAATGGAGAGCTCCATGAGCCAGGATTTACAAATGCTGGGTCCAGACTAACTCCACCATGTGGTTGGATACGAGTAACTGCATAAGCATTATCCATTGCAGCACTAATATTACTAAATGGTTCTTTTGGAGACTTGTCATCTTTTAACCATAGCGTAATAGGACGTCTGTTGCTCGTTTCTTCATTTAATTGAATCATTGCGTTAAAATTGATCACATATCGTCGTCTTCCGGCAGTTATTCGTACAGTGCTATCACCTTGCCAGAATGCTTTGTTGATGGTTAGATTGTTTAGAGCTGAATATGTGCACCATTTTCCAGAGTTGATATCAAACCACTTCCAGATGTGGTCAGTTTCCTGAAAGAAAATTGGTTGAGTTACCACGTGTTATTTTCAACGATGTGAACAAACCTTGGCGAGGACATGCTTCCTATGACTGCTTACGGCAGCTTTTTGAGATAAATCGAGCATCAAAAATGCTGGCACAAGCCAGGTTGGAGATATCAGGACTCCATTAGGCATCAACTCGTTTTTTTCAGGGATTTCTCCATCTATCGGGTGAATTTTTTTCTCATACGCTTGAATTAGTTGTAACAGTTTAAGTTCGACTTCTGAATTTCCGTAAATCATGGCGCATAGATATGTAAGTTCCTGATTCATTAAATATTAAACACCCTGTTTCCAGTTTAGTTTCATAGAAAGTCACACTTACATCGAACAATAAAGTAAATAGGTGCATTCTATGCCCTAAAATTTTTGCTTCACTGCCAATAGTTGCTTTCATGAGTCCATCCTGGTCTCCATTTAAGGTCACAGTAAGTTTTTCAATCTCTTCAACCAGCTAGAACACAAATTATCAATTAACCCCACTCTAGAAAAGAATGTCCTTTTGTTTATCTCACTTGTGTCATAAATGACGAAAGTATCTTATCCATCCAAGGCATACCGTTTCGTTTTCCTACTGAAACTATAAGTTCGCATACTCTGAATACAGACTCGGGAATTTTGTCTAGAATGTCAAGGCACATATCAAAAATTGTTTCTGCGAAACTATCGATTTCTTCTTGCGTTATCGATTCAAGGTTCTACAATTTAAAAAATAACCATGTTCAAACTCCGAACATTATGTTCCTGTTGTACCTCAAAAGTAGACCAAGGGGGCATAAATGTTTCAGATTTTCCAGCTTGAGTAGTAGGTTTCCCTTGTTCACCAAGCAATCTCAATAAGGCAGTGAATCTCCTATCCTCTCGATTAGGCGCCTAAAAAATACTCAAAAATGTATTGTCAAGTTGCCAAACTTTTTTGATGACAAAGTACCTGTGAACCTGCAGCCCGGGCTGCATTTCCACCTTCAGTTGCCCATCCATTACTAAGTAAATAGTCTGTAGCTAGTAGTAAATTATTGCTAGTAACCAACGCTTCAACACACATTTCCAATGGAAATCCCATTTCCATTAAATGTTGTAAATGGTTTGGGTCTAGCCCCAAAGCTTCAACAGCATCTATTCTTTCATTCAACTCTGCAATCAAATTCTATGAATAAACAACAAAAGCTAAAAAGGAAACCACTCTATCAAACCTCCTGGGATTCGTGGATTTTCAACAGAATTGGGAATCAGGTCAGGTATTGGTGGTTCTTGCGACGAATTTTCTTCTGCTGATACGACTACGGCGGTAGAAGGTTCCGTCGTAGTGAGAGCAGTTAAAGAATCAGTATTGATTGGTGTATTACCAGTTTCAATGCCTTCCATACTTTCTTTAGGAGCGGACAATGTATCTGACTGGGACTGGTTGATAGGTTTACCCTACATTACAATACAAAAATTTAATGTACTTGTAGTTCGCTATCAAACATGGCTTTATACCTGTCCTTTCACTCGAAAAATGTGACAGAGAACAGTCAAAACGATCTCAATACATCGAACACCAAGGTTTGTCGGCAAATATAGCCCAAGCAAATGTAAGATAGCATCAAATGATTTCTATAAAACATACAAAAATGCAATTTAACTACAAAATTCAACCCAATTATTTACTAGTTAATACTGCAAGCAACTAGTACATACCTTGTGCATATGAGCAAGAAATGCATTCGCATCAAAATCAGGAGTTTTTGAACTAGATAATGTTAAAGATTTGGTTTGCATCAAGTGCTGATTATCGAGGATGGTTTTGGGATTTGTAAATTTCTCTATCAAGTTCAGCCACGACTCCAAAAACTCTAGCTGATGATCATTCAGAGATGGTGGAGAAGCTGTAGATGCGTTCTGAGTTTTTATTGCAAAGTAAAATACTCTAAACAATTTTCATACAAAAATAAATAATAAGTAATAATCACCAATATAGCATAGCAACTTACTGGAATAAAACATCCACTCCATCAGCCTCCATAAATTTTCTGAGCATTAAGTGGTATGGGAACTTTTTCTCGTCAAACAGCAGAGGAGCTGCAAATCCAACTGCACATATGCTAAATGTAATTCTTGGTATAGGAGAGTGCGACTTTGATTTCGGCTCCCAATTGAGACCAATTGTTAAAAGGTCTGCAAGTGCTGACGCGACTGGAATCGCTCCTGGCACCATCATTCCAGGCAATTGTGGAATATGATGACCCCGGCGTTGTCGTAAAGGTGAACCGACGCATAGCTAAACAAAAAAAACAATTGAGTTTACTTGGATAGTTCACTCAAAACAGAGTAGTTTATCATTTTACTTCTGTAATTACCTTCACAAGAAGACCAAAGAGTTCAGCTAACGAGCGACCAAGTCTGGAAGACGCAGTCAACATTGGTTTCATCAATTTGGAATAAAATTGAAAAGTTGCGTTGTTTATGTCTTTGTATTGAAGAAGGGTTTGTGTTGAAGAATTGACTAAATGTGGGGCAGTAAAAATTTCGCAATCAACTTCCATGCCATCAGCCAAAGTTTTTGTAGTTTCATCAAAGAAAGTTGACGATGATGCTTCTCCTTTGGTTGACGACGGTTCAGCTACTTTAAAACTTACTTCTGCTTCCTTCTGCAAATGTGAGACCAAAAACATAAATCCAAGATAGGTAAGGTACTTTCGACATTATCAAAGCCGAATAATTTGAATATATACCTGGTAATTTGGTGGATTAAGCTTTTCTAGATCTTGTCTGCCAAACTCATTTGGCCTTGGTTGAAATTCACCGCTACAGATAGCTAAAAGAACTGTGCTTTCCCATACTACGTTGAGATATAGCTGGGAAAGGTCTTTTAAAAGCCCAACTCCCGTTTCTGAACCCCATTGTTTTACTGCCATTGTGCGAATATCAGTCTGTAAATGAATCCAAAAACGTTAAATGTATAACTTGATAAAATTAATACCTGTCCAGTTCGGCAAACATGAATAAACATTGTAATTAACGAATGAATTGAGACCAGTCCGTGAAGAATTGGAGTTTCTTCATTGTCATTTGCAGCTTCAGTAGGATTTTTTGAATTTGCAAGTTCTTGTAGTAATATACTTGTTCCAGGATGTGGCATGTCATCGTTTAGCTTTCGAGATGAAGCAATTGTGTTCGACAGGGCAGTAAGTCCAACCGTTAAGACTTCTTCTTCATGGGCAAGGGTCTATCAATAAATAATTGTAGTTCGAAATTACAGGGTTAGAGTAAAAAAAATGCTCTTTTGTTTACTCACCAATATGGATCGACAAACAGATGCAGTAGCCTGACAAGCCGGAGAGGTAGGAAAGTCCAACGGTAAAGTACTTTTAGACAATATAGACATCAAGTGTTTTAAACCATCATGTCTGACAAATTCTCGACAATGATCATCGGTTGTATTATTGCTAAGAATCGCATCCAAGCATTTCATCTATAAAAAAAATATTCTCAGTGTTATTAATATTAGCTATTGCTAAGTTTATTTGACAATAATTGGAGATATTGCACAACATACCACATTTAGCACGTAATCCATGTATGGAATAGGAGCTTTATCTTCATTTCCAACAATCTGAGCATTATCAGGACCAACTTCTTCCCTACTGCTGGATGATGAAGCAACAGGTTGAGAATGCGAAGCTGTGGAGGTTTCATCTTCATCCTCTTCTTCCTCATCACTACTACCCCCTTCTGAAGCACCACTACGTGCATTAACATTGACCACTGGTAAATTAGGAGGCTTGTAATGAGATTTGGCGAGAGGTCGTGGACTAGATCCAATCGTTGATAGATCATTTAAAAGCTACAAGTGATTTTAAAAGCTTGCTGCATTAAACGTTCGCGATTAATCAGATCCTTGTGACTATTGTACCTCAACCATTGCAGCAATTGCGTCAAATTTAAGAGTAGGCTGGTGTCGCATCAACTCATCAACTGCATTGCCTAAATTTGTAGCAGTGTCACCCATTGGTTCAGCAGTTCTTCGCTTTCGCATGGCTGGTAAATACTCTGGAGAAATGAGCATTCTAAATAGCTTTTTGAATGGCTGGTACTTTGTGAATGCATTTAGCCCTCGACTGTTGAGACAAAGTGCAGAAAAAACATTTGGCATCGCTGCAATCACTTCTCGTGTTGGGGGAACCTGAAGTATGCATAAAATAAAACAAAATAAGATAAAAAGCATGAACAAGAATGAATTTTTTAAGCATATCTGTATCAAAGCATATCGTGAAAATAACAAAGCTTACGTCTTTTACAAGTAGAGCTTCAGAAACTACACTTGTTAGGCCACTGTCTTGAAGGGTTGATAGTAATGAAGGTTCCTGGAAGACATATACTGTGACAATATCGGTAGCCAAAATAAAAAGTGATGCTCCATAGTATTCTGCATTGCTAATAATGTGTTTAAGGGCTCCGGGAAGTGGACCTTCCATTATATGACGAATTCCATCCGAGAATGCGGGATCTTGAATAACTTTCTTTAAAAAGTTCAACATTGATTTTATTAAGGCAGCTCTCTGAGTTAAACAGGTTGCTCCATTGGGTACAAAGTTGGCAGCGCTATTCACATTCCATTGATTATTTGAGCCGAAGGGATCATTACTACTTAAATCCTGATAAAAATAAATCCGCAACAAATGGTTGAAAATGTTTTAGATTTCAAAATTGATAATCTTACAGTCTGACTGCCACCAAAATCTGTGTCCATAGGTACATCAGCAGTTTCCTCTTGAGGATCAGTTTCTGACGCATCGGTGGTAGATGTTTGTGTTGTAAATGCAATTGGGGGTAGTATCTGGAACGGTTGGTCTTTTCTACAAGCGTTTACTTCCATCTGAAACGAATTATAATTCGTCGCAAAATTTAAATGACGTATACAATACCTCTAAACGATTTATAAAGAAGTTTAATCCATTATGCGCTTGGAATGCTTGCATATCCATGTTAGTGATGAGATCAATTACTCGTACAGCTCGAGTTACAAACTGAAAGTTTACTCAATTAATTAAAAAGACTAAAAATGTAAGAGAAAACGATATAGAAATAACACTTTCAAGAAACTCACGGTAATGTGCTCCACATCAACAGTGTTCCAGCTGACAACCTTTAGCAAACTTTCCAACATTCCACAATTTACCAGAGCTTCGCCACCAAGTTCATATGATGCCAAGTGATACAAAAAACTGAACAAAGATGTTGCCATTGGTAGTGGATACGTTTGAGGTTCGTTGGGTTTGCATGCAGTTAAAGATGTTATGCAAGCTCGAACCATGGCTGGCAAAAAACCGTGATATGAACCAGCACCGGTTGCTTCGATGATACTATGAAAAAATTATTACATTTTAGAAATCTATGGACAATTACTTTACAAATAATCTCCAAACGTCACACTTACCAAGGAAAATTTTGAGGTCGATCTAAATGAATTATCGAAGTGAGGGTTTTAAATGCAGCTGCTTTAATGTCAGTTAGGTAAGGTTCCTTAAGTTCTAACACATCCACCAATTCTTCCATTAAACCGTTGTATAAAAGTTGTTGAGTATTATCCTGAATCGCATTCGCATAAGTGAGAATGGACAAGGCTTGTAAACGAGCTTGAATCAACTGAACCCGATCAACCCATTGTGGAAAATTGTACGCCAACCGAATGTGAGTAAATAAAACAAGCTGAAACAATCATCAAACAACAAATAATCAATTCTGAAAAGATTTTAAGCGTCAAAGTTTTGCTAATCTAACCTGCTTTTCTTGAGGAACTTCGTACTGCTCAACAATTTCATCGAGAATTTGAGCTGGTGTACCAGGACGCAAATGAATGTTCTCGATGTGAATGACTTTCCATGTATCCACTTGTTTTTGCCGATTAACAGCTGACTCTAAGCTCTTTGAAAATTCCAAATGCACCGTCGTGGCAGTGGCTGGAAATTTCTGGAAAATAAAAAAAATTGCATTAACCAATTTTCATTAATCTTACTTACCTCAATTGGTGTCTGAAGACAACATGTTGCAAGACCAAACCCAGCTTCTTTGCCTCCCCAACTCTGCAACAAAGTAACAATACAACATCTATATTCTCATTCTCCAAAAAGGTAGTTTGCTTCAAACAAACCTCAGCAAATAAGGCTAACCGTCCTAGCAAAACATCTCGCTTATCTTCTGGTAGTCGAGACAGTAAATTACTTCTTTTGGCAAACATATACAAGAGATGAAGTACTTCCAAAACCATGCTCAAATGAATTGAATTTAGTAAAGCAGTCAAATGTTCCATAGAGCTGTATAAAGTTCTTGAAAATGAATGTTCAATAAGTAGTGATGTAAAAGTGCAAATATGTTTGACACAATCTCTGAGCTGAAAATACAAATACAAATAAATCTCCTTCTTTCATCCCCCCTTTAAATACAAGAAATAAAAGCATCTTAATCCTTACCAAAGAACCAACTTCATCATCCACATCACAAGCCATGGCCCACTCAGATCCTTTTCGTGTCGACGCTTTTTGTAGCACTGAATCAAATAGATCCAGCACATCAATCCAATGGTACAACTCGCACTTTCCAAACTTCCACGTTTTAATCTTCCCAATGGTAAGCATAATGTGGAATTCCGTACCACACTGTTCAATCACCTCTTGTGACCTTGGTACAGATATAACCGAACCTTTCTCATCCCTTGCAAACCTATTCACTGGTACTTCCTTCCCAACACATGCTTTAATACAATCAATAAGAAACTTGCAATCCGGAGGCTGCAAAAAAAATCATCTTTCAAGCTTCCTTTGATCTTCTCCAATCTTCAATCCACTTACCACCTCGGTGGTGCTCCGTTTAATTTTAGTACGATCAATTTTCATTGTATTCTCATTTCTCCTTTATTCCAAAGAAATTCCACCTTATGTACCCCGGGTTGCTGAGCCTACAAGTACAATATTTTTCCTCTTTGTAATATCCCTCCCCCCCTTCCCCCCTTATATAACTTCTAACCCAACTAACAATCCCTTGAGATACAACCCCCTCCTTGTTCTCCCTTTAGATAAACGTAAGTACTAGCTCTTTTCTAACGTTTTCCCTAACAACCTTTGCCTCTACTACCCGCTCCTAACAACTGATAAGAAATGCAAAGTAGAAGAAGCATGATGATGGGACTAAAAAAACCCTGTTAACCTACCCCCCCCCCCTCTCTCCCCCTCGAAATAAAAAAGGAAGTGTCCTAATCCCTTACCCCCCCTCCTTTGATGAGCTCCCTTCCAAATGTAAAGATAAGAGGAGTGAAATATCAAAGAATATTATATTTAGAATATTTAGATCCCAACCAAAGTGCACATCTTATGTGACTGCTCTCTCCCAACTAAACTTTGCCACTTGTGTAGATGACCAATGGGGCAGATGCATGAGGGATGTACAAGTGAGGAGACATAGGAGGCGCTCCAGCTCCATGCAAAATACAATTATCCAGATCCATGGAGATCATACATTCATCCCATCAAGTACATCTTCTGTTGGACCCAGATAAGAGGTCATTGAGGAAGGTTAGGAGGGTTTTGGGTAAACTTTAATGTCTTTTTTTCTAATTTTATTAAGGCCCAAGGGGGTGGGGGTTAGGTTAGGATAATGACAACTCATGTTAGGCTTTATTAGTATGAGGTGAAGCTCTTTTCAGGAGGAATCAACTTATCTTGTGAATGATGAAAAGGGTTATTGGCATTTGGAATGATAATGACCTTTGATGAGGATGTTTACAGTTGTAATATTAAAAATGTAATACATTCCATGGGTAACAATGAACAATCGTTTTTTTATTACAATTAGTACATACTCATTTCATTGATTTAGGGTTTAGGTTCATTGGGTTGTTTGGTCCCAATTTCTTCCTTTTGTTTAGATTCTATGTCGGATTGTTTAGATTCAATTTCTACAATCATTTTCTCCAATTTTGTAAACAAACGCTTAGCTCCCTTATGCACCTGAAAGAGATGGGAAAAAGTTGTTAGAGGGTGGGTGGTAGGCTAATTTTGTAGGCAATTGGGACAACAAACACTTACCTTCACTTTTTCAGTACCAGACTGCTTCACAACATTTTCCAGAAGTTCTAAATCTTCTTTATACTCTTCCATTTCTTCTTTAAGTTCTTCAATTTCTTCTTCAACCTTTTCTTCTGGCTTATCTTCAATAATTTCGACATCTGTCGTCTTTAGCTCTTCTTTAGCCATCCGAGCTGCTTCAACTTTTTCTTCGACAATTTCTTCCGTCCTCTTTTTAACCTCTTGTTGTTCTTCTTTAATCATTCGTTCTTCTTCTCTTATTAATTCAATCCTCGTCTTGTTCTCAACTTTGCCCTCACGTTCACCAATGTCAGCTTTAGTTTGCAAAACCTGAAACCCAACCCAAATCTCATTCAATATTTCTACTGGTTGTATTTGTTGTTAAATAGTTAGATATTCCAACTACTCACCGCTCCAACAGGTAAAGCTGATAGTGTCGCCTGTAACTGGGCGGATGCTGGAATATTATCTACGAATCGACAAAAATAGATCTTAAAACATTCATTTTCCAATAAGAAAAAAAAATAGGGAGTGTGATCAAATTACCTGGAAGATACATCGCCCTTGACAATAATAATAAAGAAGGCGGTACTTTTTCATGCAGTGACAACTGTAGCCACTGTCCCAGTTGCCGTTTTAATCTTTCTTCTGTAACACCCACCGCTCTCATCCCCCTTGTTTTGCAAGCTGTCTGTAGTTCTTGATAATTCAACGCCTCAATTCCTTCTTTTTCAATCATTTGATCATCCGCAGCTAAATGTCGGAGTCTCATTCTCAATTGAAATCTCAGTATTGTCATAGGGCCGTAAGCAGGTATTTCCAACACTCTACAAAGTGCAAGTAACTGAGGCCTTGTCAATGAATCCAATGTTATCTCATCTTCAAATAACTTGCTAAACTTCATAATCTCGGCATTAGTAACCTCTGACCCAGAAACTCTAATTTTAGTAATAAATTCAGAAAATTCCTTGGCTGTTTGTGAAGAACGTCCTTTAGCTTGTGGGGCCATTTCATCTAACGTTTCTTGAAGAAATTTAGCCATATCCAATTTGATTAAAAGTTCTGCCTTCATTTTTGTATCTCGATCCGACTTTGTTTGAAATGTAGATGGTAACATGCCTGGGAATAATTTTAAAAAAACTGGCAGCAACAATTCCATAAACGGTACAATAATAAATACAGAGAACGGTACAAGTCTAAACATATCAGATGTTGTTCTGATCAGTTGTTTATGCTCCCTTCTACTTAGCGTCTTCCCATTTAGTATTTTCCACATTAGTTTTGCTGATATTTTCATATCAATAAAGAGTAGTCGAAACCCATGATAGTAATGAAGTATCTCATCCTGAATTCTTTTATACAAGGGTCGTTTAGGAGGGACTACAGCAACCCCAAGCTTTTCCTTCATATCCTCTGTCAATGCAATAACAGTTTCTTCAACTTTAGAAGATGGCTTGTTTGGTGGTTCTGCTAGCTTTTCCGCACTTGCCATCGTTTCTTCAGTAACTTCAGTAACAACAGTAGCAGCTCCTTTCCCAACATTGGGGCCTTTAATTGGAGGCAATGGTGGTGGGGCAGAGGCTAATGGTCCTGCCGCTGCTACCGATTTACCTGGCGGTTCCACAACCCCAAATGAGGATGTAACATGTAAATACCGTTGTACATGTTGACTTGTAAATCGAGACGTCCCTCTTACTGACCAGCAGTCCGAGTACAAATTCAAAGTTTCAGGAAAACGTAGCAAGTTTGAACATTTACATGTGGAGGTTGAATGGAAACGTTTTTGGTATTTATCACAAAATTTCATCTGACGAAAAAGAAGAGTGCGACCCAATAGGAGTTTTTCCACTGTGGAAATAAAGATTAAAATCACAACTCCTCTCATAAACCAATATCATCCTTACTTTTTGAAACAATGTTTGACAGATAAGTTAAAGATAAGTTGAGACAGTTGAGAGGATGATGAAAGGGTTTTCCACTCCAACAGCCTCAGTCAATACTCCCGCCCCATCCAATATTTTTCACTCTATGGACGGCGGGATAAAAAATATTAAAAAAAGTAGGAGACAAAGGCAGGACTGACACCGGCGACAAAAAAGCACTCTTTCGACATCCTCCTTATCAACTCCAACCAAAATGGAGGAAAATCAAGAAACAAACGGGACGGGAGCAGACATTTGGAAACAAGCATTGGAAAATTATGCAGGAAATAGAGATGAGGACTTGACCGTTTTCAGCAACATTCCAAAACGATGTAAGACTCAAGTCTGTTATGTTGGGATTGATGAGGCTGGAAGGGGTCCTGTTTTAGGTGAGGAATATATATATTTTTTTTAAATCAAATATTACTTAATGAGGATCTATAGGACCCATGGTTTATGGAATATTTGCTTCCCTCTCGGATCAGGAAGCTATCGACAAGAAGAAGAAAAATGGATTGTCTATGGATAAAATTGAGGAAACTCCACCCCTTCTTATTGATTCAATTAACAAGCTTAATGATTCTAAACAAGTGACGGAAAAAGTTAGGGAAGAAATATTTGAGCAATTTTCAAAAATGGATGGGATTGTGTATGGTCTTAAAATTATATCGCCCACACAAATATCTGCACAGAGCTTTAAGCGTCAGAAGATTAGTTTAAATGAAGTTTCGCATAATGCGGCTATGGAACTTGTGCAAGGATTGTTGGATCGAGGGGTGATGATTGGAAAGGTTTATGTGGATACTGTTGGTCCTATGGATAAGTATCAGGTAGGTAGGCTGTGGGACGACGAATGGAAAACTGTGATCGGCTAATTGGATGTGTATATTTTTTTTATAGAAAAAATTGGAGCTCAAATTTCCGGGAATAAAGTTTAAGGTTGATAAAAAAGCTGACGCTAAATACAAGCCGGTCAGTGCAGCTAGTATTTGTGCAAAAGTCACCAGAGATGAAGTTTTGAAGAGATGGACCTTCTTGGAGGAACAAAAAGTAAATATCCCTTCTGATGGGTGGGGAAGTGGGTATCCTGGAGGTAATTGTGGTCGAGATTTATTGAAGGATATAACAGACTGTTTTGAATTATAGATGAAGTTACAAAAAGATTTTTAAGAGCAAATATTGATCCTGTTTTTGGCTTTCCAAACATTGTAAGAGATAGTTGGTCAACGGCTTCGGACTTATTGGACAAGCGAGCAATGAAAGTTAAATGGTAAAACATTATTGCTCTGTATAAAAATCTATAATGCTGTTTTATGTCATTAACCAGGGAATTAGAAGAAGAGGAAGTTCAAACTCCTAAAATTTCAAAATTTTTTGCCAAAATTGAAAGTGTTACATCGGAGGATTCGGAAAATGTTTGCCCTCCAATTCTAAAACGTACAGCTCAATTTTTTTCCTATCGTAGTCTTTCACAGACTAGTTCTTTGTTTTAATATTGAGATAAATACTATACATGCTTGTATTAATATAATAATAACGAGAATCAAATAAAATTGATAGTTGAAAGGTCAAACGTGATGATCACATTGTTGTTTTTGTAAAATTGAGTATCTTGTTACTTTTAATTTAAACGTACAGATTTCAAAAATCCTTAACGCATTAAATACACAATTATAATCCTTACTTAATTTACATCCTTGTCACTTGTCGTCCAATAATTATAATAAAAATCTCTCCACTTAACTTTTTTCTTGAAATAAGAAGAGATTATTGGTTGCCGCAACTGCAATTATATTTTCCTTCGGATGCCAGGCAGTGTGCAGGATTTTCTTGGAAAAGTCTAAGCAATCGACTCCAATTTCGTCTTTCTTTCTCTTAGGGGTAGTACCGACCTATCGTGCGAAATAAGGGAAAAATAAATTACAAAAACGAAAACTGAATCCTCTTTTTAAATAAAAAGTCAAACATACCTTGCGAGGTTTAAGAATCATTTTCGGCTTGGCAACTTCACGAGAAGCTTCCAAGGTGTAGTCAGTTTTTACATTACGGTCAAAAATACGGAAAAAATTGTTATACGACCCCGTCATTACAGCTGTGTCAGCGCCGTTCCAGCAGCACTCAAATTTATCGAAAATGCAGTCATTCTCGTACAATGAACACAACTTGTTACGTAAATACTCGTGAACCTGTAGCCACAAAGAAGTCACAAAGATTTCCAATTATTATACACCATAGCAAAATAGATAGCAAAATAGATAACCTACGGGATAGCATTCGATCGGCCTGGATTCCATATGCAGGTCCCATATTTTAATCGAGAGGTAGTCCCTAGATACCATGTATCTACCAGAATACGAAAATTTTACGTCTGATATACTAGAAATTATTTCCGAGAAGAAGCTTCGATTTGTTGGATCTTCAGGTTCATCAAACACTGAACACAGAGAGCAATTAAACGTCATCTATTTTCACATAAAATGTTGTCTCGCGTCCTTACATTTAGCGTGCTTATCACACAAAGCTGCCTCCCTCATGTCACATAACCGTATCGTCCCTTTACTACTGCTATATACAAACAAATTACAACTGGTGGGGTGGAACTCGGAAGCAGTTATAACTTCGGTTAACTCCTCCATGTTAGCGGGTTTAATATCTACTATGTCTAAACAAAGCACAAACACACAAATTAGAAACAAACTTAGTTCTCTCCAAAAATGAGGAATAAATTAATACTTACTGAAACTTTGATCTGTGATTTCCAGATTCCACAGGTTAATACGGAGATCATCTGCAGAAAGGTATGTTTCCTGATCGGAATTCACACTAATTGAGTTTATATGGTAGGTATGGGCATTGGCGAAAACACGTCGCAAAGTGGCTTCCACCATTAAATTAGTAGGGGTAACTCTTGGGACCTAAAATGTTACAAAAGCATTTAAAACCCCTCACTCCCTCCAATCATTAACTATTACCGATAGTTGAGTCAAGTTGGCAGGATCCTTATAACTTCCATTTTCTTCCTTCAAATTAAATCCTTCTACTTTCCACTCCTTCTCCGTGACTCTCCACAACTTAATTGTTTTGTCTACCACAAATATCAGTAAAGGGTGGCCTCCCTCTTCCCAAAAACTCACCATTCGTCGAAAGTAAGAAGTGAGCAGGATTTTTCCTCTTTAGCCACCTAATCTTATTAATCTTCTCCTCTATCTCCAGACTTTTAAGGTAATCAAATTCAGGTTCATGACTTTGAAAGGTGCTGTACACATTATACTCCCCACGCCTTGGAATGCAATTTTTGGACTGTTCAAAAAAGCGGAAATAACAAGATGAGCCCTCCTTCAAAGATGTATAAACTTACTCCCGCATCTCTCTGAAATATAACGACCCTCCCTCCCTTATCCCCTGTCGCTAAAAATTCTCCATCATGGTTAAACTCGACGCAGGAAACGATATCCGCTGTATTCAAAAGAGCATTAAAAAATCTCCCTTCAACCCTTTGGGAACCCTTCAAACCTTCAGTGACATCATCATCCAAAGCTCCCTTGACCTGAGAAAAGCACCACTGAACTTCATTCGTCCCTGTGTCCACTAACATCTTTTCTCAATTCTTTTTTAAACTTTTAATTCAATGGAGGGAGAATAAAGTTTAGAGAGTCCCTCACACACAGATCCACAATTATTTTGGTTAGATGGGGCTCTCCACTACTGGGTCATTACTTACTTTCATACACTTTCTCATCATCTCTTTGTCCACTACATCCATAAACATTAAACATACTCCACCAAGATGAAGATGAAGAATGAAATAAGATGATAGAATAAAAGGTCTCTCTCTCTCTTGTACTGCTGGATGAGGTTGAAAACAAGTAGCCTATACTTTATACACAGCTAAAAAGCATCATAGGGAAATAAAGATTAAAAAAGATGAGATGAACTACATGAAATGTTGGGAGCAAGGCAGGTTAGAGTTGGAGTCAAAGGATTCAAAGATATACCAGGACCAAGGAAGATCCCTGTTTGGGGATCACTGTATATTTATAAAATACCAGGGAGGCTTGGAGGATGTAGAATATCTGAGTACCATAATGTCCTTAAACAACTGGAGAACAAGTATGGACAACTTGTATTGGAGTACAGGGGACAAAAGCCGTTGGTCCATGTTTTTAGTCCGGAGGATGTTCAAAGGGTTTTTAGCGTGGAAGGGAAGACCCCAACGGTTCCACCCTTGCAGGTAAGGGCCCTCAACATAAATTCAAATGAAATTGAAACCTCTTTATTTAGGAAGCCACACAATTTTATAGAGCA
>JAAOWG010000164.1:0-33117 GCA_036491945.1 Paranurophorus simplex
TTGGAATGTGGGGTTTTGTGGGACACTAATTCAAAATATCGATACATTATGTTGTAACCAATCAGTTAAAGTTAAATGTAATGTATCGATATTTCCCATTAGTGTCCCCCATATCTCCACATTCCAATTTGAAAATTTAAAAAATCTCGTAGTGCCTCTCGCCATAGAGAAATCCTTTCCACGAGTTTTAAAATTATCTGATTTCTCGTGAGTGAGAAATTTTTTAGCCAGTGAAATAAATCGGGGTTTGTTTACCCTGCTAGTGGAGCAGTTCTCCACTGGATTCTAAGGGCGCATTTTTGAGAGACCCTTTCTCCAATCATACGTCCTCTTAAGATTTAGACCATGGAGCGTGTAGATGTTCTACTATAAATATGAGACACCTTTAAAATCCCCCAATCATCTTTCTTCTCTTGGACAAGGACAAATAATAAAGTTGGAGTAATGCCAGCTTCCATGAAATATTATGCATGGTTAGGAAAAGGATCTTCAAACTAATTCCATACACTCCATCCATACTTCCATGAATAATATAAGGGAGCTAATTACTTGAATAAACTACAAACTAAAATCCTACATGACCAAAGCAAAGGAGCAAGAGAATGAAAAAGTTTACATTTTTAATTCACATCCATTTTTGGAACAATTTCATGGATTGTAACCAAGATTCAGGATAAAAATCTAGTTACCTCATGTGGAGTAAAAATGAGCAGTTTTTTTAGATGTGATTGTTGAAGGATGGTGAAGCAATATCTGCAAACTGCAATGTCAATAAAAAAATGTTGGAAATCCTGTAAAAACCCATGATGCTGTTTTGCATAATGTGTACATCTCACCAAACAACTTTTGTTTTATGAAAGTATGTGTAACTGAACATTTAGATTGTCCTGTTATTTGTCAATTACAAACTGCATTCTACCAAAAAAATATTGTTCACAAGTGTGATTGTATGATGCAAATGAACTCATTTCTGAATCCATGCAATTCCCTTGCCTTTCTGCAAGTAGTCAATGTCAATTTCTGTATCCTGGTAATAGGATAATGCAAAAGGGATTAAAGTCAACTTTAAATTAGGGTTTTAACTCCACAACTCTGAAAGATGTAAATTTAATCAGGTGCAAAGCTATCCTTCATCCGATTACTCAAAATGAGCGTGATATGATTTTAAAGTTAGATACTGATTATGAAACCACTACAATCTCAGCTTTTTGTAAATCTGTCCCATTAAATTAAAAGTTAAAGCGTCAAAAACAAGTAAAGTCGACTGTCATTTCCTTGCTTAGTAGTCATTAAACGTGATGTAAGTAAGTACATATTAAAGCCTCCTTTTATTGCAATAAGTTCCTAATCCATAAATTACGTCATTCATTCATGATTGCATCCTATCTGTATATACATACTTCCTAAAAGGGGTCACACTAATATAGTCACTTTTACCGTCGTGGGCCAAACAATATCAAAACCATTGTCAGACAGGAATTGTATGAGGGAAGAAGACACAATCCATTCTTTACTGAGTATTCCAACAAGGTGGTAATAAGGTTTTTTATGAATTACCAATGATTATCTGTAGCAAGTGTAGTGGTAGCGTGTTGCATTTAAAACAATATTATAATCCTTCTCATCTCAATTGCACAAATCTTTGTTAATCCCTTCCCCTATGACCATCCATCATCCCCCAGAGGAGAGATGTAGAGAGAAAGAGAGATGCCGTAGACGGTTCAATCTTTAAAATTACTTTAAGCATGACGACGTATGTGTTGGGGCTTTATGGTTGGTCTTATAAATTCAACTTTGCTTTTGCATTTTGCCTGAGTGACCACGAAATAAAAGTACAACACAGATAGGTTTGGTCATTCTATGTTACACCAGTCATCAACAGTCAAACAGGATTCAGTCAAATTCCACAATTTCATTATTAAAGTTGTGGACCCTTTGGCTTGTCCCTTATTGCCCAAAAACCTATCCTATCCCTCGCCAAATCCATGATACCTTGGAACACAAAGTGAAACATTGTGGTTGGTTGTGGTTGCGTTCTTGCGTCTTTTGAGCTAAATACGTTCTAGTATTTGCAACCAGAATCAGGAAACTCTCCAAACATGTTTACCGTTCTATCGTGGGGTGCAGCTATAAAATCATTTACGATATTTGGCCTAAACTCTTTAGAATGGGCGGGTCTAGCAGTGACAACTTTTATCATTATCTTTTTTGGAATTGAACTACTAAATGTTATTTATAATACCTGGATCGCACAAATACTGGGTACTTATGCAGATCTGAAAAAAATGGGGAAATGGGCAGGTAAGGTGTTCTTGACTTCCTAGGCAGCAAAATTTGATAAGAAATAGTTTTTTATGACAAATTGTTTAGACGTTAGAGCAAAGGAGAAATCTAAAGGAGGCTATTACTTTCATTTCTTCATGAATAAATACTTGTTTCTACTTTATAACCAAACATACAACTATTATGAGTAATTGCAAGGAAATTCTGGTTTCTTCCAATTAAAAAAATACTTTTTAACCCTTTGAGGTTTTTTAAAAAGATCAACCCAAAGGAAAGAACGAAAAGACGAAGGAATGGAAGGATGGGAATGTCATGCATTTATAAACCTTTTTAAGACATGCAAGCACATGCCGTTTAAATAAAAAGGTTACTTTTAGCATTCTAAGAAGTTTATAATTGTGACTATGGAACAACAAAGGGTTTTTTATACGACGAATTTGAGCATGGAAAATCCATGGTTTGGAATTTAGAGGAATTGGTTTTGTCATCCTTCTTAGCTGTCTTAACTATTAATTAGGACATGGTTTTTTTTATCTAAGAAAAAAACTCTTTCAACACAACTTGCATATGAATACTCTGAAAGATTTATAAGTCACTTAAATGATAAAATGGTGTTTTTGTGCAATTAGTCAACCGACCGAAACAAAAGATATAATATGCCCTTCATAAAAGCAATCATTTTTAAACGGTTAAATACTCATGTGTTATACCATTATTTTCACAATATTATGAAATCAGGAATAATCATTTTGATAATTGAACAAATTGCATAAATCAACTTGTTTTCACAATGTTACGCATTTCAATTTGTCACGTCACTTTTGGCAGTGTTAACGTATGTAGTGTTACATTTCTTATAAAGATGCGCAGCATGTATTATATCATACATTTTTATTTGCAGTAATTACTGGTGCAACTGATGGAATTGGAAAAGCTTATGCAGAAGAACTCGCAAGACTTGGGATTAATGTTGTATTGATAAGTCGTTCATTAGATAAGTTGAAAAAGGTGGCTGCGGAAATTGGTATAAATATTAGTACTTCTACAATATGCATTTAATATTGTAGTAAACCCTCTTTTAATTTTTATTCCAGAATCCGAATTCAAAGTTAATGTCAAAGTAATAGCGATTGATTTTACTGAAGGAGTAGAGATTTATGAAATAATAAGAAAAGAACTGGAAGGACTTGAGATTGGAACATTAATAAACAATGTGGGAATGGCTTATCCATATCCTGAATATTTTTTGGACATGCCCAATGGAGATAAATTATGCATGGATATGATTTTCTGTAATTTAGTCTCAGTAACAATGATGATTCGTGTTTTGATGCCACAAATGGTTGAAAGGCGTAGAGGAGTAGTTGTAAATATTGGATCTATCGCTGCAATTGCTCCTACACCCCTTATGTGCGTTTATGGAGCATCAAAGGTAAATCAATCAACGCTACCTGATGTCTTATTATGCATTCATTCCATGCTTGAAATAATTTGTCCCTTTTATGTCTACAGGCTTTTATGGACAAACTTTCCCGTGATTTAATTACTGAATACGCTGATAAAGGAATTATTGTCCAAAGCGTGTTACCTGGTTATGTAGCAAGTAATATGAGTCGCATTAGGATGCCGTCATATACAGCACCTTCAGCAACAGAATACACACAAGTTGCTCTTAAAACAATTGGACTTCAAAGCACTACCGCAGCTTATCCTCCTCATCGCGTCATGGTACTGACTGAAAATACTTCAACTTGAATAAATTACTAATCTTTGTCCAAATATTTCAGCTCTTTGGGATTCGATGGGGAAACTTTTTCCTTCCAAACTACTTAGCTCAAGTTTCTTACCGAACAATTCATCAAATGTGGTTGAAAGCCAAAAAAAATCAAGCACGTAGAGCAAAGGCCCACTAATTCATAAGATACACTTACTTACTTAATGATGTTTATTTTAATCTTTTGCATTCTTCCCTAATTAAATTGTCCAGGGTTTTAACAAGGAGTTTATTTTTGAACGTGTTTTTAATGGAACAAGAATTGTTTAGTGTATAAAGATATATTGTTTTTTTTATGTACAATAAAATAAATTAATTGATGTGATCCGTGGCAAACAAATGGTGTATACTATGTATATTGTTGCCTTCTATTGCTCTATATCTTGTTTGATGATTAAATCTTTTATATAAAGCCATAAAAATGATCAATAATCTATAAAATCAGCATTTAAAACATAAAATCAACATGAAATTCTTATAAAAATGATAAATTGTGTAAAGTTAGTTGCTCTTATTTTTAATTAAATCGAATAATTAGTATCTAATTATTCAGCTTAGGTAGGACAGGTACACAAAATATACTGATGGATTACTTGAAGCTTTTTGATTTCAAAAGAATTGGAAGGATTGGCACAACAACGTTTGATTATAAACTAGAAAAAGCTGAACAGACAATCGGAATCTACTAATGTAATGTAATTAAATAAACTGCCTCAAAAGCAAACCAGAGTAAAGAAGTTCCCAACAAATCTCCTAGTGCAGTCAAATAAGGGATTGCAGAAGTATCTGGATCCACGTTTCTTATCCACAACCATCGTATTAATACGTCAGCACAATAGAGCAGTAAAGCCGTCTGTGAAATGATTGCAAAAAGTTTCTGAATATTACATTACAATCAAAATATTGCTTTGTTCCAACCTGAGCTAAAGCAGCAGTCAAATAGAACAACACAAAGACTACAGAAGAACTTTGAGAGTCCATTGAAAGCAGATGAATCACTGCCAAAAATATAAGTTGACCTGGAATAGCCATGCCTAGCAGTACTCTGGCTCCTACAGAATCAATACCTAAATTATTCAGAAAAAATTATAAACGTATGACTTGAAACAACAATGCCGTACCTCCTCCACCAGTAAAAACTTGCCAAGGTGATGCAAAAAAGGAAACTGCACCAGGAGGAAGTTGTCGTTTTGTGCAGTCCCGATGCATAGACGTTGAAATACGACTTGCTTGTACACTGACCAAATTACCTCCAACACCATTAATTAACGGTTGATATAATGCTAATGGTGCAAACTTTTGTTCTGCCCTGTCCAGTATTAGTCCACCCACACTTTGAATATTTGAAAGTAGACATGTACTGTATCATTTTTAAAATGCTGCAAGTACGTACCTGCTGATCAACATTGCACAAACAACAGGACTCCAACCATGTATTAGTACATCCTTTGTAAAATCACTTTTATAAGCTGAATAAGCCCACACAGGGGTTGTCACAGCGTAAAATGCTATTACAACAAATGGAATCCAATTTGACACTGCATCAAGAAATATATATAGACAGAGATATATACGTAAATGTGTAAAATTCATTCTATGGGTCTTACAAATTATAAATATTTGTATGAGCCTAACCTGAACTAGAATGAAGAAAGTTAGCAACAAATGCTAAGATTCCAAGCGTCGTGACGTCCCCTACTGTACCAGCAATACTGCAACTCACATTATCCGGATTGATATGCATTTTCCGTGAGAAAATAACAATCACAATCATTAGTACTCCTAATGCTAAAGATGCAATTGCAGAGGTCAAAATGCTGCTACAACAAAGGAGTACTGCTTTATTGATGTCGACTGCTGCATTTCCGGGTAGAATGAAGCTTGTTAATATTGCCACAACGGATGCCAAAAATCCAACAACAACCCCTTGAACCTTTAAATATCTCATCAATTATAATAGTTAAGCTTTCCTTAAATATTAAGACGTGCCTGAATCAAACTAAGATTTGCAACGCAAATTCTCCACTTCAAGTCACGGTGTTCGAAATCGAAATTTCCCAAATTCGCTTGAGTAGATAGACGAGAGGCTAAGGTCATTTCTAAATTCCCTTTCAAGCCGAGAAGAGGTGTGACCAAGACCAAAAACTGGGGAACATCCTTGAAAACTTTCCAGTCCTAGTTTGTTTCAAAAGATATAATAGATTGCCATGATTAATTAACTCAATTCTTAATAATAACCTTTACAACATCCAAAATGACTCCTGCCAACACCATTCCCAATCCAGCAATTAGGAAAGCTGGAAAAACTTGAATGAAAATCGTCCATCCACTCTCCTTTCTTCGGCCTGCCAACAACGTAGAATCTTCGTCGTCTGTAGGACTTGGATTTGTAATAAGATGACTTGTTGAGCTGGAACAAGGCATCACAATACCAGCATTCGATGAAGTGTTTATATCTGAACAATCTGTTTGTACAGAAGATATACTTGTTGCTGGAGTAATGCTTAAAATAGGATTCGTGCTGGTTGATGGAATCATTTCTGTTTCTATAACGCTTTACACAAATATGATTTACATTCAGGGTAAAAATCAATCCTTACACTTTGTCACCCGAAATCCCAAAAATAAAAGAGCAACTACAAAACCTTAAAGAAAACAGGATGAAAGATGAAGTTATAAGTACCAAGTAATCCATATAAACAAAGGAAGCCAACTATTATGTTATTACCTACAAAACTGAGGACAAGAGTTACATCTCTTTAGCTTTTTGACAATTATTTGCACATTAAATCCTAAAATTCCAATATAGTAAAAAAATCATGTTACATATAGCCCTTATGCAACATGTTCATTAACCAAACTCCGGGTGTTTCACAAGAAATCCCGAAATACTGGCATATAGAAATAAATTGTTATGCGCTTGCCCTTAAACTGCTAGTTCATTACTTGCACGGCTGCTAATACAATGATTTTAAACACTTGACACAAGCTTTCTTTTGCAAAATGTCTTCATTAACTCAAAATTCATTTTTAACAAGTATTTCAAATTATTATCCAATATTGCAGCTGAGCAAATCCTTTCATGGATGTAGATAATATCCCCTAAAATCATTGTTTTTTTATCCCACCTTTTAAAATGTACTTAAACTTACGGCAGTTTAATCCTCATAAACATGTGGGTGGTCAAAACGGAGACGAGGACACAAATAAAGCCCACCGCTGTTATTAAATAATATCCCAATTTACTGTGTGCTTTATAAGTTCCACTGTATCCATGAATATTATACAAAATAATGAATCCAAGTCCACCCACTGTGAATAGAAAGCTTGAAGCCAACCCTTCAAGTATATACTGTCCATTAACTCGATAAGGCATGAACGCAACCTACAAACCACTTGTTAACTAAGTAGTTTACTTATAATCTTAATATTGTACCGGCTTTGATTGACCCGTCCTTTCATCCACAGTACTTCCAACTATAAAAATATAATAACAATAATAATAATAATAATGATCAACTCCCACCCCCTTTTACTCGTCTCTCACCTGAAGGTGGTTCCACAATAACGTCATAAATGATCCCTTAAAACATCAAAACAAATTAGTCCCTCCCCCATTGACTGTGCAAGTAATAAAAATAATGATACCGGCAGTAACAAGGAAATAAGAGAATATAGCAGCTGCAAATATAATCATCCCTGAAGGTTGTACAAGCCATGAGGGTTTTCTAATCTTTAGATTCGGCACTGCAAGTATTTTGAAGGGTAGTTCAAATATACTTTCCATCTTGTCTGCTGCAGCCAAGTTGGAGAAATGAAGGAGGCCGTATATGAAAAATTTAAAAATCCCGCGCTTTTTCAAGGCTCATGCGCTGATCAACCTTAGGCTTCCACAAAGCACAAGACCACAACCGCCGGAACATATTATTGCTCTCCCTCTTTGAAATTTATTTATTTTGCCTTTATTTCAACATTTCCAGTCTAGTTGTGGAGGGGGTTGTCGAAATTGTGGTTGAAGGTGTCGAAATGGCGGAAGGGATTGGGCATCCAACCGTTATACAAGCTGAACAACATTTAGTTGCCGTTGCTTCAGCATCTTTGGAATTGGGTGGTGGAGGGTCACTTGTGAGACGGCCGTTTGATCCAGTTGCTCATGAACTTGATGCTACGTTCCGTCTCACAAAATACGCGGATTTAAAAGGATGAGGGTGTAAAGTCCCCCAGGAGGTTCTTACGAAACTCTTGGAGGGATTACAAGATGATCCAAACACCACCCAAGATTACATGCATTTGGGGGTACCAAGTTTGGGTAAGAGAACCTCAGGGGGGAGTAGTTCTACTTAATATATTTTTATTCACAGGAATTGGAATGGATGCTTCTGTAAGTCCCTTAAGGCATGCGGGACTTTGTTTGGTTCAGACAACTGATTTCTTCTATCCTCTTGTTGATGATCCTTATATGCAAGGTGAGTGGAGGGGGGCTCAGAGCAACATAACAAATAAAAAAGGGTTTAATTGTTTCCTCCTCTGTAGGGAAAATTGCTTGCGCCAATGTGCTAAGTGATTTATATGCTATGGGAGTGACTGAATGCGATAATATGTTAATGTTGGTGGGGGTTTCTTCTAAATTGACTGATAAAGAAAGGGATGTAGTAGTACCTTTGATGATGAGGGGGTTTAAGGTAAGAGAAAGTAAAATAAGTGAAATAAGGCTAAGAATTAATTGTTGTAATTGTGGATATATGTGGGTAGGATGCTGCAATGGAGGCTGGTTCGAATGTTCGGGGAGGCCAGACTGTTATAAATCCTTGGTTAACTGTTGGAGGAGTGGCAACGTCCGTTTGTCAGTCCGCAGAGATTGTCATGTAATTGATTTAGACTGAAGGAATGCATATATTTCATTGAAATTTTACATTAGGCCAGAAAATGCTGTTGCCGGAGATGTCCTTGTACTAACTAAACCATTAGGAACTCAAGTTGCAGTGAATGCTCATCAGTGGTTAGATATGCCGGAACGTTGGAATCGCATAAAATTAGTTGTTAATGAAGATGATGTTAGAAAAGCATATAACAGAGCAATGGACTCTATGGCGAGACTGAATAGAACGGCGGCGCGTTTAATGCACAAATACAATGCTCATGGTGCGACTGATGTTACTGGTTTTGGACTTTTGGGACATGCACAAAATCTTGCTAGAAATCAAAAAGCAGAAGTTTCTTTTGTTATTCACAACCTCCCAGTTATTGCTAAAATGACTGCTGTAGCTAAAGCATGTGGAAATATGTTTCAACTTCTCCAAGGACTCTCAGCGGAGACGTCAGGTTAGTAAGAAAGAATTTAAACTGTAAATTTCAGCTTGCGTAATTACATCGTTCATCACAGGTGGTCTACTAATATGCTTACCGAGAGAACAAGCAGCTGCCTATTGTAAAGATATTGAAAAACAAGAGGGTTACCAAGCGTGGATTATAGGTATTGTAGAAAAAGGAAATCGTACAGCTAGAATCATCGACAAGCCTCGTGTTATTGAAGTTCCTGCAAAGGAAAAGGATGGTGAATTGTGGTAACTCAACAAACAACGATCAATATCTTGCATGGATTTTTTTGGAAATTGGATTTTATTTAAAGTGAGAGTCACATGAAATAGGATATTGTCCATATATATGGTTTGTATATATATATTAATCTCTTGTGTTTTTTGTTACTTGTTCTACTTTCCAGTATTTTGTTTATCCTTCTAGATTCAGTTTGAATTCTTTTAATAAGCATAAACTGCTTTAATTTGTTTTAGAACATAGTTATTGGCACAGTACATCATCCGTAGTTATGGACAGAATCTTGTTTCTTTTAATTTTTGTTCCTACTTTAACAAAATTTAACCAGTTTGGATTTTCAAACGTTGAATGTTATATTTGTGGTAATACTTTAAGCAGCCAGTCGGATATAGAGATAGAGCTGCATTTCATGAATTTGATGGGATAAATGGCTTTTGTCACTCCCATCTCAGGATTTTTTATGTTACCTCTACAATAACTACTGGGTGTTAAAACGTTATGTGCCTATAATAGTTCTGGGTACTTTTGTTTCATTAGTTTGTACAAGTCAGAATAATTGAATCGATTTTATTTCGTAATTTTGCATTCCATTTGTACTTTAGAGAATGCTATACAGGAGTTGAAAATAAAGTTCAACATCATTCAATTGTCCTTACAAATATTTATTTGTCATTTCCTTAAAAATGCTACTGATATCAGGTATATATATAGTTTTACCAGTGCAATTGATTCAAAAGAAATTATACGTGTTTAGTATTTAGATAAACTTGTTATATTTAATCGAAAGCCTCAAAGTAATGGTGGTATGTCTTCATTAATATTGAATCCTTAAACGGACTAGAGAGAGTTTAAAATGAATTCTGGAACCCATAAATGCTTTTTTAGTTTGACGTTAAAGGCACAATTTTTAAATTTGGAAGAGAAAGTTGCCTATTTTAGAGTACGACGTGCAAAAGGAGTTTGTAGCAAGGTTGGATGTGTTTCAATAACACGGGCAACTAAACCGTCAATGTAATCCTCCATGTCACTCAATTTCTGCTTCTGGTACTCAGTGGTTGCTTGTTGATTAACAATTATTTCGATGAGGTCCTATTTTTTTTATAAACAATAATAGTTATGTACAAATTTAACATCATCATCGTCTACCTATACAATTTATAATTTTGTATTCACTTACTTCTCGTGATTTATTTTCATATTTCTTAAGCATTTCTCTTGGAAGGCGCGTTTCATGCTGAGTTTCCTTCATACTGCGGATTGGATTGGTTACTGCAATTGGAGTCCCTTTTTGATTCTCTTCTAGGGGCTTATTGTTGTTGCCACCAAATATGGAAGCAAGAGATTCTTTGACAGAATTTCTGATCGACTCTTTTGGTTTTGTATTTGGAGATTGTTGCTGTTGCTCTATAGGTGTTGGGCTAATCGTTGCTTTCGGTGTGGAAGTCTCTACTATTGGATTTTGAACTTGTCTTGGCTTTGGGACAGGTTCTTTCTCTTGTTGTTGAATTACTGGGGTTGGTGATGAAATCAATGGCTTTGGTTTCAAATTTGTTTCCTATAGATAATTAAATAAGTATACTATTAACTATAATCGTTGACATCAAGTCAAATCACTAGAAAGAATTCTGATCATTAATTGTTACCTGTAGCTGCTTTACTGGCGCAGTTTTTTCTTCATTTTTGATAAACGAGGATTTCTCGTGAATAACTTGTGGCGTAAATATGTCGGAATTAGAGTCTATTAAATTGTAACGCATGTAAGTATTTAATATCAAGCAGACAACTTGAGTATTCTTTTTTACCATATTTGCTTTCAAAACTTGTCTGCTTTCCAAATAATTTTTGATCCCAATCATCCACCGGACCTGAACTCCATCGCTTTTGATTGGTTTTATTCTCAATAAACTTATCCACTTTGGGTTCTTGTTTCTCCTTAATTGAAGGTGGGGGGGTATAATTTTTCCTCATTAGTTCACCACCCCCAATGTTTTCCAATGATCCAATATCTTTGGGTGTTGATAAAGCTACTTGAGAAACACTCAAAGAACTGTGACTACTCCGATGAGATAATTCTTCAAACTGCAAATCATAAATTTTGAGAATGCAATCAAATTCTCTTGTCTTGTACCCGAAATTCATCTTCGTCGTCACTTATAACTCCAGGATCTGCATCTCGTGATTTATTCACCTTTCCAAACACGGGCCCTGCTGACAACCCAGTTTCAGGTATAGCACCAAATCCTTCATCTTTATTTTTCTTTTTCTTCCCTCGACCTGGAAGTGTGGATACTTTGTGTCCAACAGCTTTCGCCAAATCTTTAATGCTTCCTTTTTTTTCTTTCCCTAAGCTTAATAAGCTCCCACCTACATCAAACCATCATCAAACCTCATTTTGATTAAATATTATTATTTATATTTTATAAAAGTATCATACCCATTTTTTGGGACAAAGTCCCCAAAGAAGCTCTTATCCCATCTTTCTTTATATCTGCTAAACTTGCTGCAGTATTTACTCCAGATTGCACAGTAAATTGAACTTTCACTTCAATTTCTCCACGATATTTATTCTTCTTTTCTTGACCAACCTTACTTTTCAATTCATACCATTTATTCTTTGGTTTGTCATACACATCAAATTCTGCCAGCGGTATGCTCACTTGTCCTAAGAATTCATCTCCAATAAAATTTCTATGTAGCACCGTTAAAATTATATCAGCCTTATTTCCTTGTCGTGGGATTTGTCTACAAAAAAGAAAAATACAACTAAACCAAAGATATAAAGATGTACTCACAGTTCGCATTCTTCATGCCATTCTACTGGATCTGTAACTTTGTCTTTTACGGAAGTTTGGTACTTTTCTTTTCCCAATGCTATTGTAACGTATGCATCATTTGTCCCTAATTTTTTAAAGCAATTAAACCCACAAGTCTCTTAGTCTCTATTTTTACCGTTCTTTCCTTTTTGCAAGAGTCCTTTAGCCCTTTGAACCGTAACACTGACGTGGGTAGGGGTCCACATTATATTTTCATAATATTTCCAACAATTAGTTTACCAACGATTGAGTTGAACACTGTTCCTGGGAGAGTAATGTTAATTATGTCAGTTAAATAAATGAAGATGACGCATGCAGGTTGATGACGCCTTTTTCTTGCCTAATTGTCGAAACCTTTCAATAATTATAACTCACCTCAAAAGAAAAAGTCTTATACTTGCTGCTGCTATTTTAATAAGTAGATAAAAAATGACAAAAACTAACTGCACCCTTTCCTTTAGAACAGCATTAGCTTTATAAATATGTTGTAACCTATAAATTATTTTGAGCTTATTCAGCTGTATTTAATTCAATCTAGAAATAAGAAGAGCAGCAAAAAGGAAGGTTGCTATTATTAAAGGTATTTTTTGATCCCAGGTAAGAGATTGTGGAATGAGTTGGTGAGCAAAGGGAATGAATAAAATGAGACATCAATAATATAACAACCTTTACCATGCTACGTTTAACGTTATGTTCACTACAATTTCCGTCTGTTGATTCTAAACAACCGTAGCTTTATGGATGAGTCAACTTTACAAATCACTTTTGATATCTCACGGGAGCAAAATGAAAAGAGAATAACGGGACCCTTTGAGTTGATATTCATAACCATGGCTTGCTAGATCCTAATGCAAATCTTCTATACTCTTCAAATTTCATAGATTGTATGGAATGTTATAGACAGATGCATTGGATCATGCATTGGAATGAATGTTTTATGATATGCATGGTTATAGAGAATTGGAAAGGCTGCAGGCTTCATGCAAAAATTGAAATTGAAACATGATCTTAAAAGAGGTTGTTTTAAACAATGGATAAAAATGACCTTCATCCATAAATAGATTCATTGCAAATTTTTTGATACAAGTTCATTACAATTCAGTCTGCCGGAATTCTTTAATGCAAAATATCCAGATCATAGGATTCAGATTCAGAAGATAATAAATGTATTGATCCCCAAGGATTTATATTTTATTTCAACTCACACACATAGATACCACTTTATGGCACCTTTATAAATCCTTTATCAGAGTCAATGGCTAATTAGATGGAATGATTTTTGAATTGGGATTTGATGCTTTTATTGTTTGCAAAACAAATTTTTTATCACAATTCTGTTTCGCAGTTTAAAAAGGGAATTCTGGTGGTGAATGTAGTATAATGTTGGAATCATTGGAAGTTATTAGGATTACTTTAGGATGGCGAGGTGTAATCAGGCGTTGGTGTTGCATAACGATTTGTTGTATCTTCAGGGTCACAAATATATTTCCCTATTAAAAAAATAATGAATGATAACTAAAATATCGTTATTAACTCAAGAAATAAATGAAAATGTATGTAACACTGAAAAGGGGGTTTACCTGAAACGAAACGTTTTTTAATCAATGATACCCTATAACCGGGTCCTATTAGCTCAAATTCACATCCGGATAGTGTTGAACTTTCACAGCTAAACTGGGCAGCTATCGTACCCTAGCATTCATTCGCAACCACAGTTATACTTAAAAAAAGCTAACATATCGAATATAAACAAACATACCCTTGAGCTGGGACCGTTAGATATTTCAAATCGAGCACGCAATGACCCTACTCCTAAATTCTCTGATGTAGTTGACAGCGTCGGAATTTTCCAACAAACTCGGTTTGTATTTGCAAACCTACAGATATTCTTGTTAACTCGTATTTAAAAAAAATTAATGCCGTTCAATCTGATTGACTAATTACCATTGTCCTGTTGGCTTAGACTGCATATATTTAACACCTCCATCCACCGGAGCTGCAATACAAACTTGTACCAAAGGGCTGGAGTCACTTTTATTAGGACTCGTGACAATGGAATCCATCATCATCATGGACGTTACTTCAGTGGCGTGGCTATTGTACTTGTAATCAATTCTTAAGTCAGTCTGATTACTCTCGCATTTCCAAAACGCTACCAAATGCAAAGGACATGATCCTGCTCCACTCTTTGGTTGTATCTTGAATAAAGGAAGTGATAATATTATCACGTTTTTCATAATAAACCAAAACGAACCTGGTATTTTAAAATATTAATGTTGAAATATGAAGCCAGGGGGTTTTTCTCTGCCTGAGCCTTAAGTAAAGTTATCAAGGCACTCATGTCAAAATCAAACAACAACTCGTTTCCTGTTTCCTCTCTAAAATATTGTCAAATGTAATAATATTTTTTTCTTTTTTAAATACTTACAAATTAACCAGGTCCCTTTGCCAATCTAAGCATTCCAATGGCCGTTTGCTTTTAACTTTTAATTTTAAGGGAGCTGGAGCAGGATTATTTGCAAACACTTGAAAAATTCCTGCAGGGAAGGAGACTGTCATTTCTCCAGTCATTTTTATTTGGCACCTGCAACGAACCGATTAGCAAGGTTTTCAACTGATAAGAGGCATTCTCACTTATTTTCATCGTTTCCTTTAAAGTAAGCGTGAATTATTTCATGATTCGCAACTGCCAAAGGAATAGCTTCACTCATCCCTAAAGTTAATGGAGATGGTCCCCTTGAACCGAAATGTAGTCCAGTAGACCCCTTATTTTCTATACTACAAACACTATCTGCTCTCGAAATAATTGGGGATGGTGTGCTACTGTTACGTTGAACAAGCTCTGCTCTTGGTCTTGAAGATGGGCGTGGAATTGAGACGCCACTCGGGGTTGGAGTGTTTCTGGACTTTGGAGGTTGATTAAATATTGATGGTTGGTTAAAGTCCCCAACTTCCGCAAATAAGTCTCCTAAATCAGCATATCGAGAAGTAGGATTATTTTGTGAGGAGGCCGTTGGTTGAACTGGAGGACTAAGAGGACTATATGGGGGAGATGCGTTGCCTATTTGTTGTGAGACAGATTGTGATCTTTTCATCTGAGCTTCTAAATCATGGTTATGTCGTCTTCCCTATAAAACAAAATAATTTATTTGTCCAGAATCCAGACATAACTTTATCCTTTTACATTTAGTGCTATAGAGGATAATGTTATATGCTCCATTGTGTTCCGCAACTCATCAACACTTGCGCTTAAGGGTGGTTTAATTCCATTAGTTAGAGGTTTTATTTCCACATGCAAACGTCTTTCAGGTTCTTCATCTTGATTTAAAAAAAACAATAAATTTTATGATTTCTATTGTTTTAATATGAAGAACAATAAAAGTTGTTTTACCAGAGTCAGAATCTGTGCTGGAATAAAAATTAGTTTTGTTCTCAGATTCCCAAGAGCAGTTTGGTCTAACAGAAAATCCTTCTTCGTCAACTTGTACTGTTTCAGTTGCTGCATCTTCCCTAATGGGTTAAACATTTATAAATTATGTTGACTATTACAAACAATGTTCCCTGCTATCCCCTAGATTAATAAGTTTAACTTAATTACCCATCAGATTTTGAATCCTTTCCATTTGGTTCATTTTTCTTGTCCTTCTTTTTCCCCTTTTTTCCTCGCAAAAACCCTAGAGTAGAAATAGTATAGAGACCATGACCATTTTGAGGTTAGAGTTTTAAACTGAATTTAATAATTTGTGCAAGTGCTTGAAAGCCAATAAGTGTTAAGGGCTATGTGCTTAATTGCAAAGTTACATATGGGACGCAAATGTGTAAGTTGTGCAGACTTATCATCAGTGGTTACATTGTTTCCGTTCCAATGCATTGTGATTTGCAAGCGCATTCAACAACCAAAAAACATCAAGATCCAAAAATAATTATAGAATGTGCTATAATAATAATAACTCAAATGAGGAGACTTTATATGATAAACATTTTACATTTGGATCCCCTTGTGGGTGACTTGAAAAAAGATGATTTGATGAATTGCTTGGACTTGAATTGTCCGATAGAAGATAAATCTAAAGTTGGAAACTCATTCCCTGTGGAGTTGTTTGTCTTTGCTCCTATAATTTTTAGCCCATACTTTTTTTAATTAACAAGCCCAATATTATTAACATTTAATCAAGGCAAATAGGGCATAAAGTTATATTAGAATTAGCACATAGCCCTTTACACATACCCTGATGGTGAGATTGATGAACGAAAAGATTTAGAAGTGAAGTAGTTCTGCGAGATGATCCTTTGGTGGATGGATTATCGTCTGGAAAACTAGTAGGTGTAGAAACATTACCTTCCCGTTTTTTCTCAGTGGGAGGTATAGGGGCCTTATCAACGGAAGATTTATCCTCTGAGCTGCCACCACTTTTTTGACTTATGGCATCTGCCGTTGGTATATCTTCGATATCCAAGGGACCTTAAACACGACAGCCATTAGCATTAAGAGGGATCCTCAAAAAAGCATTTTCATTATTATTCACATACTTGGTCTATCTTTTCCTGTCGTTTTATTTGTAACGAATTTCAATAAAAGTTCTTCAATGCTCATTTGTGAGCACATTTCTCTAAATTCAAGATGAACCTAAAAACAATCAACAATCGGATGAACTCAAAATGTTTCCAAGCATTCATCCTTTCTAACCTGTCCAATCATTAGATGACTATTTTCCATCAGCGTTGCATAGTTTTCTAAAAATTCTTTCATTTGTTTTAAGTAGATGGCTTCCAAATTTTGAAAACGCTGTAATAATAAATTTACTTTTCAAAGTATAATCCACACTAATTATTACTTGGCAAGCTTTAGAAAATTTTGAGAGATAATCTTCCGTGGATGTTTGATATTTTTCAACCCAAGATTTATATTCATCATGAGCCTTTTTCATTTTAACTTCAGCTTTTTCAATATCTTTTTGTGACACATTTTCCTTTTTATATTTTTCAAACTCAAGATGCCTCTGCATATAAATGGCTTTGGTTTTTGAAACCATTGCCTTTGAATTTTGATAAGTTTGTACCGACTCAACCGTCACAGCTTCTTCATCTTTTACAGATTTATGCTTCTTCTGCAATTCATCCGCATATTTACAAACTTCTTTCATAAGTTCTTCAACTTTTTGTCCCATTTGAATATGTGCTGACGACAATTTTTCCGAAGACGTCTTAAATAATTGCCATAAAGGGCCAAATGATCCTTGAGGACATCCATTTGAGGCAGTTTTTGCCAATTTTCCGAAATTTCTAGAATTCGCTTCTTCAAATGATGACCTAGCATTGATTCAATTTAACAACAAATTTCCACACAAAATAATTTCTACCTTTCTCGTAGAAAATCACACATCTCTTTTGTTGTTGTGATTCCATATTTAAAATTTTGAAAAAGTACGTCAATTCCCGTGTTTTTTCCGTTTTCACCCTATAACCAAAATAAAGGTAGTCATAATTACCTTAAATTATGAGATTATACCCAAAAGTATTCACTAAAATCCACCGTCATTTTTCTCCCATTCCAACCCCACCCACTTTCTTAAATATTTATTCCTCAATGGCTAAACCCTCAAAATATCATTGTGCATTAAAAAATTGAAATTGCAACCTACATTTAGGCTATGACCTAAAATTCTCAACAATATAAAACTACGATTCAAAACTTTGGAACAATAATGACAATCAAGGGGATGCAAGTCACATAAAAACAAAACTTTAATAATTTCTTGTATATTTTATTGTACTTGAGCTTTTCTCAAACCCTTGCAATGAGTTTGATATCAAATTGCAGGAATAATTTTGTAGTATTTATCCCCGGAAATATTTAATATCCTTTAATATTCACCAATTTGTACGTGATGTAGATTTATAATGAGTTAACTCCTACAAAAGTAACCCAACTCTAGAGTTGCTAAAGCATAGGCCCACCATTGCATGCACTTAAAACTATCTCTCATGCTCTACTTGATTCAACTATGCAAGTAATATATTACAACATTTTTTTTTATAAATACGCCTCATCTTTACTTAAGCACTTCATCCATGAGATGATTAATTATTACACAATTATACAAGTCATTTGGGAAATTCCTTAAAATTATTACAAGTGGAAGATTTTTTAACCAAGAAGGCTTCAGACTACTGTTGATCTCGTTCGTTAAAGAGGAAACCGTTATATAGAGGCATTATGGAAGTTACACACGTTTATCCAAACCTTTGAGTTGAATGGAATAATGGACATTTTTTTAAAATAATAAAATTATAGGTAGACCACAAAATGATCAATTACACAGGACACGCGACATTTTTTCCAGTTTGCTACAATTGTGCTTTTTCATGTGTCTATGCTTTTCTAATCAAATGTCCGCTTCCGTTTGGAACAGAGTTTTAAATAGTTTAGCTCTTTGTCTGTTCAACACATTATAAATATGAGACCATTGACATTTAGAATTATCCCTAAATAAATGTATATGGAGTGCCTCAAAAAAAATTATTTTTGTTCTACTATGTTCCATGATTAAAGGGATATACTAATTTTATTTATAGTTATCATCTTATGAGAGGATGATATGCGACGATGGTCACAATATTTTTGTCCATCAATCAATGACATGTAGTTTTCCAGGAGGTTCAAAATAGTTCAGCAGCTTGTTGATGATTTTACTTTTTTTAAACTTTACATCATGTAATTTTGAAGATTGGAAAATCATGATTCATCCATTTTTGTCTCAAAAAAATGCTACATGGATACCGTTATTTTGACGCTTTGGGACAAAGGGTCAAAGCTTAACGTATTCACAAGTAGGACAACAAATATGTCGAGGGAATAGCTTAAAATGCAATCATGGTTTAATTGAAGTACAATATAACTAAACATTGAATACGAGTTTTCTACGAGGTTGACATTCATTGGGCAATTTATATACACATCAAGTCAACCGAGTCGACTAATGGAAGATGAGTGCGAGCTATTATGAGTTGATGCAACCAAGCCAAATTTTGACCATACCATTGACACCATCCTATATGATGTGTGAAGATGAATAAGCAGACACGGCCTTTCATATCCTCCATGAATTTTTTCCAAACGTTTCATTTCATCTTATAAACTGTGAAGCAGAAAGGAGTGCAAGTGCAACAAATGTTCCAAATTTTTAAATTTCATGAATCCTATAATTATTTCAAACATCAATTTCAATTCCCATTTTCAATTATGTAACTATCATTATAAGGTTAAAAAAGATTAAATGTTGATGACATTTTGTTTAAAATATGAAACGTTTTACATCGACAAAGATTGTCGTTTGAGTTGAATGTAATGACAAGTGTGATAAATGATTTAGTTAAAAACCTGGGTTAAAGGCCTTGTACATACTATATCTACTGTATTTGTTGTAGGAAGAGAAATTTTGTAGATTTTTATAGCTCTATAACAATGGATGGAATGAAAATGGATCAGCATCAAATAGGAAGCAAGTTTGCAACAGGTAAAGTATGGACCTGACTGGATGGAGGACAGGAAATGAGGAGAGTTGGGACAAAAGAGATGCGGTTTCAATAGAGCTTCAATCCAGAGCATGAAATGGTCACTTCCGTTTATCATCGTCCGAAAGGGGAAAAAAACTAAAGCCGTCCCCTGATATTGTTCCTTATCATTGCAATCCCATTCCAGTATCCAGGCTGATCTCAAATAATGCACACGTTCCCTTTTCATCTCCCCTGTTATTTTTGGTAATTGAACTTGGCTGGAAATTTATTCATCAATTAAGATTCCATGTGAAAATTTTGTGAAGTGACTTTCTCAAGTTGTGATTTATTTGTGATTAGCATTTTGAGCTTACAGGAGGAAAAGGTTGATTGGAAAAACAATCCAAAATATTTATTGTTATAGTTCTTACTACTTGCACTTTTTGAGTTTACAAGAGTTTTGGAATGAGACTTAGAAAAAAGGTGAGTTGTATATAAAGAAAATTGGAGAAATGAGCGCAGAATTACCATTTTGCTTTCAAAAAGTTCGAAAGCATTATTCAATGAGTCTCGAGACTTATTTGAGCATTCTTGATTCTTGTCATTCATATTTTGATGTTAATGCTAAAAAAGTTTGGAATTCCAGTCCATGAGTCTCATGACTCATGGAAACGACTACAAAAGGGGAAGTAGGGAGCTTTCCGGCAACAATACACTGCCAAAAAGCCATTGCTCTTTATAAAATATTAAACTGGGAAAGTGAATTAAGTTTATAAAAAATAACGCGACATGAATACGTTTTGACCATTTTGCAAATAAAGCAACAATAAAACAACGGTAAATTAAAGGTGGTGCTGATTGCATGGAGATAGAAATGTAGTAGCGTGATTTAATAATACTAATGCATTTATACGTTTATTCGTTACACTCCAGTGGAATCACGGGGGAGTCAGCAATCACAACAACAATCCATATAAAGCATTCAGCCAAGGGCTGTCATATCATCCACATTACATTTAAAGCGATTATTGAATTATTATGCGAGATTCATACATATACATTAAAGGGTAAAATGTTTTCTGGACTGTCATTTTTGGTATTGACTACTGCAGTTGTAAATTAGGATGATCATGACATAAAAAATTGTGCATCTAATTAATTATGGAATCCATGTTCCCGACTGTTAATACTTTCTCTACAAAAAAATTTGCATCCTCAGTTATTTCCAAAATTAAAGCAGTATTAAAACTTGAAACAATGACAAGCTTTAGCTGAAAATGATGATAATGCAACTTTGATGTATTGATCAATTAAACAAAGTTTGTTACGGGTGGTATTGCGTAACTAAAGCAATTCTTTAAAACGCAACCACAGAATATGGATTCATTGTTAAAAAATATTTAGGGAAATATCCTGCATGTTACGGAGTGAATGAGCAGTCAATGTCCTTCTCTATCTTCTATTGTGTTGATTCATTGTTGTTGATGATGATGATGATGGAATGTATTATTAAAACTGTACTGGACTCTGGATAATTTAATTAGATTATGGCTAAAAAATTAAGGGCTACGAACGGAAAGGGTAATATTAAAGCATTAAAACCGGAAGTGACTGAGGTTGCTTTCATACAAGTCATGTTTTGGTCAGGCACACCCTCATTTACAGTCTCATAAGCGTCATTTTGTTTCCTTTTTGTGTCACATTTTTTAATCACAACATAACTCAATCTAGTACACATTTTACTACGGTTTCTAAAATTTTTGGGGTGTATTATGAAATGAATTATTGCAATTCATTGTTTAAAGCTTAGCCATCGTAAAATTTAATCTGGACTCATGGACGAGGCTATAAAAAGAGTTTTGAATCGCTAAACATCCTCAAAACATTTTTTTTGAATCAAATCCCACAAAAAGTGACCATGAAATTCTTTTATTTGGCATAATTAATGAAGTAATCAAGGTGTGATATCAATCTTTGTGTAATGCAGGTGCGACCTTTGGGCTATCCACCCCCAGAAGGAATGATGATACCTCTACCCTATATGTTCCTCATACTATGCATTGTTCTTCCTACATATGCACAAGGTGAGATCTTATCCTTTACTTGAAGTTGACATCATTCGAAATAAAAATCCAATCTCCTTCATATCCTAGGTCAATGTTTTGGGGGTTTTGAAACATATGAAAAGACGACTGGAATGGCAATGACTGAGGGTGATCCACAAGGATTGCTTCATCAGCCAGGAGCTGCTGTAACTAGAGACTGTACTGCTGTTTGTAGACAAAGTCCTGCCTGCAAAGCATTTACTGTCGGTAAGACAATGATGCTGAAGAAAGAAATTGATTCATTTTAAACCTTTTTTGCATTAACTCTTTTTTAAGATTATGATAAATCAAGATGTGACTCTTTTGAAGTTGATTCGATAGGAAAAAGAGAAAAGTTAAGAGATGATCCAAGAACAAATTATTTTGAAAAAGTTTGCTATAAAGGAGGTAGCTATATAAATATGTTATATTGGAAAATGCAAGTTTTAAAAACAACAACGTTTTGTAGTTACAAACTTTCAACAAATTTGCAACGATCGATTGTGGGCTTTTGAACGCGTGGTTGGATCATTCTTGGAAGGATTTGATGACAAAGAGGAAAGATCAGTTCAGTCAAAAACAGATTGTGAACGACTTTGTTTGTTGGAAACGGAATTCATATGCAGGTTGGTGATCACCCAAATAGTTTCTTGAAAACTCTAATTTGTAATTGAAATCTTGAACAGATCTGCAGAGTACGATGAATCCTTGAAAGTATGTAGGCTTAGCAGAGAGGATAGAAGAACCCAACCAAGCGCATTTAGAAAGCCACCCAGAATTTCCGGAATTTCTGTGGATTATTTAGAAAATCAATGTGTTAAACGTAAGGATAATAAATTGGGCAAGAAATTCCAGTAATTGTTTTATTATGAAATAGAGCTTCCAGATTGCCGGTATACAACTCGAACAGACGTGTCGGTGATTTCCATGGATGAATTACAATTTGCAGCATCAAGAGAAGATTGTCAATCCCTTTGCGATCATGTAAGTTTGTATTGTTTTTGTTTAAGAAGGCACTCATTGATATGAGGTTATAGGCCCGTGGTTTTACATGTCGATCTACATCCTACTCTGGTGAAGAGAATCGATGTTATCTAAGTGCTGACGATAGCGTTAGTTTAATGGGTGCACCACTTCCACACAAGAGGGGGGCCGTATTTTCTGAAAAGCAGTGTTTCATAAGTAAAAATCCTGTTAAATGTTTTCATTGTTCTAATTCCCTTAACGCTTCAGATAATTGTGAAGATGGGCTTTTTACTTTTGAAAAAGTAACTGGGCACTTTTTGAGAACTGCCAAGCAAGATCCAATAAGTTTGCAAAATGCTGCGCCAGGAGTAACGCTAGAGTGTGTTGAAAGGTGTCGAGATGCTGGGGCTGATTGTCCTGCTTTTGTTGTTGATCATTCGGCCATGAGATGCTTTAAATTGGATCGAAACACTCAAGGAAGAGGGGAAGAGCTGACAAAACGAGATGGACAAAATTACTTTGAAAAAATATGTCTTCGGGGAAATACTCGAGGTTGTCTTGGTCGTGCTTGGTCCTTTGAACGACGCCCTGGAAGAGAATTGAGAGGTTATGATGATCTTGTAATTCAACGTGTCCCTAGCCGTAGAAGTTGTGAGGAAAGATGTCTTGATGAAACTAAATTTGTTTGTCGTTCTGCAGAGTATCATACAGAGGTATACAATACATAAAACGTTTAATGCCATGAAATTGTAACAACTTGATTGGAATTCAATAGACAACAGAATGCAGGCTTAGTAAAGAAGATCGGAGAACAAGACCAAGTGATTTTGTTGAAGCACCAATGCAAATTGAATACTTGGAAAATCAGTGCATTGAACGTAAGAAATTATACGAACTGCATGCATGTGTTTAGTAGTTTAAGGCATGAGAAATATATGTTGGCTTTGGCCTTTCTTGTTAAAACAGCGGATAGAAGATGTCCTTTCTCAACCGTACCAGACTCCCATCCCCGATATTTAGACACCGTTATGAATGGAGTCAATAGTGAACAAGATTGTCAAGTTAGATGCAATACTTATCGGGATTTTGTATGTCGATCTTATTCCTTTTATGCGGCTGCTTCACAATGTTTTATATCTGGAGATGACAAGGGTAAAAAATTGTCATCCTCGTAAATTTTAATTTCTACTTATTTTTCTCATGTTAGCATCCGCTGTAGAAGAAGCGATACAAAAACGACCTGGGACTATATATTACGAAAGGAATTGTAAAGGTGGTTCTGTTGGTCAATTACCACCAGGTGGTATTGCAGGAATACCTCAGGAAAGACCATTTAGCACGCCTATTGGAAATTCAATTGATGACAGACCAAGACAAAGTTTAACCGACCAACAAAGTAAGCAGAATTTTATTTTAAATTGTAACGTAGGAAGGACTGTATAATTATAATGCTTACACTTTGGTTTCAATCTATTTGCAGTTGGACGTTGTGCATTTGGAAGAATGACATATGAAAAAGTTTCGGGCTATGAGTTGGACCGAGGTCATAGTTATTTATTGTATCGTGATGCTGCCCGAGGAATTTCAGATCGATGTTCCAAACGATGTCAAAGTGACATAAGATGTCATGCCTTCAATTTAGATTACAATAGGAATGAGTGCTCTGCATTGGAATTTGCCAATGATGAAGTGAGATTTGATCTCAGAAGATCCTCAGGAGTTGCATACTTTGAAGGAATATGTCTCAGAGGTACAGTACACTAGAATAATGTTGCTTGTTCACCTGGTTGAATTGATTGCAATAAGGTGGTGGATGTGGATTACTATGGACATTTGAACGAATTCCAACCTTCCAACTTCGAGGCTTTGATCGAGAAGTTATTCGAGATGTGGGCAAAACTCAGTGTGAAGATAGATGTTTGGAAGAACGAAGATTTATTTGCAGATCAGCTACGTATGATTGGAAAAAGCGAGAATGTCGATTAAGTACAGAGGATAGATATACACAACCTCGTGGTTTCATACCATCGGCTGAAACAGATTATTTAGAAAATCAATGTGCTCCACGTAAGTTTCTTGATAAAGCCTAGTGATATTTTAATGATTGCTTTAATGATGTAAATACAGAACCGAGAAAGTGTACACACAAACCACCTCAAAAGGATCGCTACCTCATTTACGTTGACAAAGCAGAAACTGCTCAACATGATGGGATTTGTCAAAAGGCTTGTGAAAAAGAACGAGAATTTAACTGCAGGTCCTATTCATTCCTTAGCCAGGTAAAAAAGACATGTTCATTGTACAAAATACGCTTACAACCTTATTTTATAGACGGGAGCTACAAGCACGCCAAGCGTTTGTTTGCTTAGCGGAGACACTGCAGAAACAGCAGCTCCCAACGCATTCCAAGTACAACCTGGAGCAACATACAATGAAAAAGAATGTGACCCTCGATCAATTTCTGGTACAGAATTTCAACGAGAGGCTCTAAGGCCTTATCCTCCATCAAGTGACCCATTCTTATCTGATCCTCGACCTTACCCACCAATAGGACGGGATCCATTCCCTCCTCTTCCAAATCGGATTGAGCCTTACCCATCCCAAGGTTATCCTTATCCTACAAGCTCAAGGGATCCATTTTCTTCCAATCGATATCCAATAACAAGTCGAGATCCGTACCCAACAAGAGATTATTATCCTTCAAGAGATAATGCTTATGGACGGGAACCTTATCCAAGTAGAGACCCTTACTATAGATATCCACCCGGAAGGGATGCTCATAATGCATTGAGGGATCCATATCCATCCGCTGGATATCCAGCTGTCGGAACACAAGATCCTGGAAATTATTTGGACCCTGAGCTATCTCCTTATAGATGCAGATACACTGTTACATATGAGAAAGTTTTAGGGCATACATACAATGGTGCTAGAAAGTAGGAGTTTTTTATTGTTTTATTTTATACCTATTTCATTATCTCTTATTCGTAATGCCTTAAAATTAGGGAAATCATCCCAACTCGATCTGATTTTGGTATAACTGGAGAATGTTTGAAGGAATGTGATCAGTTGAGGGATAGATGTTTAGCTGTAAGCCTTGAGCCTGTAAGAGGAGCTGGGAAAAGATGCTTTTCATTAGACAGATCATCGGAAGCAGACGCTTCACTTTTACATCCTTCCGGAGATTTGACACATTTTGAAAAAATATGTTTGCGAGGTATCATCAACTAAAGTTGTATTTTTATTGAGTATGAAAACACTGTTTTATGACTTAGAGCGTGGGTGTGGTAAAATGTGGACATTCACTCGTGTCCCCGAACATGAATTGGTTGGACCTGGAGATTTAGAAATTAGAAATATTTATAATCGACGTCAATGCCAAGATGAATGTTTACGGTCGCCAAGAGGACCTTGCCGATCTGTCACTTACTATGGTCGAGAACGCTTGTGTAAAATAAGCAGTGAAACGAGAAGAACACGTCCTGAAAGTTTCAGAAAAGCAGGGCCAGAAATCGACTACATGGAAAATGAATGTGCTCCTGGTATGATTGTAGATATTAGAATTAATCATAATAATGGAACATTAATATACATTAACGTTCAATTGAAATGCCAGCACCACCTCATTGTGAATATACTGACTCTCCTGGAAAATATCTTTCAATCGCCGATAAATTTGTTCCAAGAGTATATACACATGAAGACTGTCGTAGAGCTTGTGACACAGAACCAGAGTTTCAATGCAGAGCTTTTAGCTTCCATGCTTATAGAAGAGAATGTCTTTTAACTTCCGATGACACACATTCAAGTGGAATAGCATTGGTTCCAGACCCTGAATTCTTTTATGGCGAAAGAGGAACTTGCAATAATGGTGAGTGTCTCATGATTGTTGTACAAATGTATGATTCTTCTTCTTTTAAAGTTCGAGTCGATTGCACCCCTTCCGATATGATGGTTACTATTAACTTTGGCAATCCATTCGCTGGACGAGTTTTTGCAACAGGGAATCCACAGTCTTGTTTTGAAATGGGAGGAGATAGAAGCCAACTAGTTCTTCGAATATCTTTAGGAACTCAGTGTGGAACATTGCAACAGGTATTTAATCTATAGTTAAATCCTTGGTACAATCGTTTAATGAAAATTTAGGGGCGCGGAAGATACGTTAATCACGTTGTGATTCAACAAAACCCGGTCATCATGCAAGAATCTGATAAAACAATAAGAGTTGAATGTTCTTTTGATGCGAATGATCAGACAGTTTCTTATGCACCTGCAGGCGTCTCTGGTTCACGAGAATATGGCGATAATGGACTTTCCGTAACGTACGTATTTTATTAGAATTTTACAAATAATCCTTAGTTAATCATTTGAACAAATTTAGAGTCCCTTTTAAACCAACTGGAACAAACATTTACACCAATACTGCCCCAACACCAAACGTACGGATGAGAATCGTTATGCGAAATGGTCAAGATGCTTCAGTTGTTGGTCTTGGTGAAGAACTACAATTGAAAGTAGAGATTGATCCATCTAGTGCATTTGGAATATTTGCTCGGAATTTGGAAGCAAGAACAGAATATGGAGAATTGTTAACTTTAATTGATAACATTGGGTAATTATAAATGGTTTGCTTCATTCTTGTCTACAAAGATTTAATATTAATTCAGGTGTCCCAGAGATCCTAATGTTTTTCCTGGTTTGGAAATTGAACGTGGAACACGAAACCTTTTTGCAGATTTTAAAGCTTTTAGATTTCCATCAACTGCTACCGTTAACTTTGTGGCAACCGTGCAATTCTGTCAAGATTTGTGTCAACCTGTAAGTATATTACGTATATTTGCTTTATTCTCATATATTTCATGTAACTATTTTTCCTCAATAAGGTGAGATGCCAAGGTGGAACAGACTCTTTTGGTAGAAAAAGAAGATCAATTGGTAATGACACAATGGAACATTACCATACTCAAGAATTTCAAATGACAATACCTTCTCCAACATTGCCAACGACAGTATCAGCTACCAATGCAACTGAGCGGATGGAAAGTTACAATTTATTTCCACACCAAATGAGATCCACAGCAGAAACAAGTCAAAACAAGGGTACTCCAACGATTGAGCGTGGTTCTAGATTTTCACCTTATCCTCCTCATCAATCTAATATAATTCATGGAGCAGACTCATTACCAACAAATCCACCAATGTCCGTAAAAACTACTACCATTCCTAAAATCCTTATGGCAAATAGTAATCAAATGACGGCTGAGACTACAACCAAGAAACCTCCCTCTTCAGAATTACCTGGAGCACTCCCTATTCATTCTAGGGTAAAGGCCGTATTATTATGCATTTATTTGTATTCCTTTAACTATATTTTATTGCAGTTGGTTGTGAGGGGAAAGGATGATGAAAATTTACCAAACAGTGATGATATGGACCTTGCAGTGCGTCGAAGAATTAATGAAAGTCGTCAATTTTCTTCTGCTGTACCCTCATGTATGGAAATGTGTAGTAGATTAATAGTCTGAATAATTTTATTTTTCAATCCCTTCTCTAGCTGGACCAATTACCTATGAAGGTTACGTATGCAGTACGAAAGGCTCCGTTGTTGGAGCAATTGTAACAGTGCTTTTACTTCAACTTGGACTTGTAGCAGCGTTTTGGGTCTTTTACCGTTCAAAACAGAGACATTGGAATAAACTTAATGGTGACTATGACCCACATACCATTCATTCCACAACTTCTTCTACCGCATCTTTTCCCACTTCCCCTGAAGTAATTTTTAGAAGTGTATATGATAGACTTTCAGCAGGTGGAAGAAGAATTTTAATTCCATACCCCAATTCCCAAAGTTCTGCACACTCTAGAGCAAGTGATTGAGTGAAAGTAGGAATTGGTTGGATGTTGCAAGTTTTACTATACTTTTTTTTATACTTTTTTTTGCACAATATCTTGTTATAAGTAATTAAAAATATCCACGAGCCATCTTTAGTACACAGTAATCTTTATTAATTTTAAAATAATATTCAAAACTCTTTAAAATCATTCAACTATTTTTTGTGCTTATAAACGAGCTTGCTATTGGTAATATCAATGTCACTGCAAGCTCTTTTTCATGTCCCTCAAATCTCAGCTTTGTTTAGAAATATTTCATCTGTTCCTTTACTAATTCAATTTGTGACCTACTAATACATAAATATTTGCAATATAGCTTTAATTCTAGATTTATTGTAGCTTACACTTGTTTTAATTAAAATAAAGATTTGGAGTTTACATTAATTACTTATCATGAAAATACCCGGAGGAGATCATGAAAATATAATAAACCCCAACAAATTTCATGAAATTAATTAATTAGCGAAATGTTTGTCATCGTTATCAACTTTAGCCTCGAGTAAATTTTAATCATGTACTTTGTTAAACTTGAAGAAGCTTCCAATCATCAACCTTGTCCAGACAAAACATGTCATTCAAAGTGTCTTGTTCTAAACAAAAAAATACAGTTCCCTTTTTATTTTCCTAATTTTAATTTTAATTACCTAATTTCATTGCGACTAATGGTGATTTGCCATCCAGAAAGAGGATATACAGATAATAGAATTTTAAATCCTCGTCAGATCATGCAATCAGCCTAATCGCTAAGATTATAAATAACTATACAAATATTTGTCACAATTATTTCGAGACGGAATATGAGGAAAATGGGGTTTTTGGGGAGTTCAAAAGTAGCATTACAAATTGCATAAATAGTTGTGGTAGAACAGAAGTAATTATGTAGTGGATATCATAAAACAATCTCAATAAAACGGCCCCAAAAGGACAATTCCAACCTCTCCATATTACAACGAAACAAGCAAAACGATTTAAAATTTAATTTAAAAATGGCATTGTTGACTACTCCCACATTATGATACCCATGGCGTAAACGAATAATCTGAATTCTACAAAGATCAAATAAAAAGCATTCCACATGAGTGAAAAGGGTAGATTGAAAAAGTTGTCAGACTAAGTAGGGGACTGTTATTACTTAGTTTACTTTAAATTGTTGAAACTCCATGAACTTCTGTGTGCCTTGTGCTTGCAGCTTCAGAGACTGAGTAATAATTACTTGAAAATGTAGAATCAGGTCCGTAGGGTTTTCTAGACCGATTAATTACGGATCTGAGTGGAATATCATTCCTTGTGGGAACTGTTTTCATGCAATGACATCCACACAGCGAGCTTATTCTTGTCATCTGTCGTTTCATGGAACGTCGAAAATTTTTCGACATAAAAGAGTAGATTACTGGATTGAAGCTGAGGATTCATGAAATTAGATGTCACACAAACGTGTTCTTAAATATCCTCTTACCTCGAATGAATAAACGGTATCAAACTAAAAATTACTCTTGCATTGTACACTGATTGTGTGTACACAGCAAGTCCAAATGTTTCTGCGAGTTTGAGAGTGATGGTCATAACCAGCTTGGGTCCCCAACAGACAAGAAATAATACGATTACTAAAATTAGCATTTTGATAACCTGCAAAAACAAATCCCTTAAGTTTGTAGCAAGACACAGCCCCATTACTCTCGTACTTTTCCATTAAAAAACAAAACTTTTACAAGAAGGAGAAACTCAGGAAAATTAGGGACAGTTTATAGACAGCTTGCAAAATTACCTGCTTTCTAGCTTTCTTAACATCATCACCTCGATTTGCACGGATATTATTTACGGAACGTCTGACAGTTCCGTGTGATGCGGATGCTTCAGGTTTTTGATATTTGTTGGTCTTATCCTGTTCAGATTTAACACATCTTTTATCCTTTAGAAATCGAGATGTACTGTTGGTTGGGACTGCTGAAGGTTCATCCTGAGATCCTTTCCCTTTATCTTTTCCCTTACTCACTCGATCTTCACGAATACTGCAAAAATGAAACGAATTGCGTTAAAATCAATTTGGTGATGACATCTTTCTTTCATTAGGAAGCTGATAAATCAGTTTGATGAGGACGTGAGATATATTGCACGTTACGTTGAACATCTGAGAAAATAATTTGGCATGATGACATTAATAGCGTTAAAAGCCTTTTTCCATATCAATGACTAATTAAATTCAGTTGCAGATGAAATTATTATCTTGAAGGGCATGAACAATTACATCCCTGAGTTTATTTACAAATAGATTGTACATGTTTTCTATGTTTTTCTCAAAACAAACTTTAAAACAGACAAAGACTTCTCTCCTAAAAAATGTCTCAATTTTTGCAATTATATTTACTTGCTTTAAGAATTGAAACCTTTGCAGCTTACACGTTTTTTATCACTGTTACCAATCAGACAAACTGATATCAAAGGTTACAAGTTCATGGCCATTTTTTATAGAAGCATCTTCCAATTAATATTTCAGACCAAATTGCTTTTTCCTCTTGTGTCATATTGATTAGATGATCAAGCCTGTTCATAATGGGTGAAGCAACTACAATTAGTCTAAAAGTGCTTCTTGCAAGATACAACTCTCTACAACACAAACTAAGATAGGAAATATGATGCACAGTTTTTTAGTTAGGGCAGCATTTTTTAGTTTCTTCAGTTTCAATTGTAATTGAATTCTTCGCTTAACCTTATTGCTAGAAAGTTAAACAATGGTGCTCAACCGTGGATAGAAACCAAACTTATTTTGTTTTGTCTGAATGAAGCCATTGAATGGATGTCTTTTAGAAACTTTATTTACATTTGAACTCTATCAAAAGCAATCAAAGCCTTTTGTTGTTACTTATCCAGCTATAAACTCATGGATTAAATTACTCCCAATGGTTTAATCGGATGTTGAAGAAGAACAATCCAAACTAGGAAGTTCCCTTATTCTAATATTTTCAACAATTGAGTAAATTTGGCAGAAGAATGCTTTGCATCTTTTATGTAAATAAAAATAAATGTTGAAAGGAACAATGAATAAAATGTAGATTTTTCAATTGAAAGAAATAATCATGATTATATGACTCTTCTCTGAATTTGCTTTGTGAATTTTTACTCCAGCTATTATTTCCCCATCACTTTCTCTTAATTTATCTTCTTGTCAGGTTTTTGAAGGTACATACAAATTGTGGTCTCATAGCAAAAGATATATGACTGAAGGAATGAAGTAAGTAAATGATGTTAGTTAGTGAATAATAGGATACCTTCGGGAGTTAGTTAGAAGATTTATGTTCCTGGTACTTCTCCAAAGTTCTCGGATTACATAAACGTAGCAGACCATCATTAGAAATCCGGGTGCAGCAAAAAGAATAACGAACTGGTAAATTGCAAAGGGTAGATTCTCATCCGCATTCTCACAGTAATACACTTTCACGGACACAATATAGTTTGTGTAAATAACTGTGTAGCCATCCTGTAAAAGTTGGGTAAAAGTGACACTTTCAATTCAGTCCACATTAGATGAAAATGTACAGAAGGGGGTGGGGTTGAGTGAATGGACACATGCTGGTTTGACAGTGACAACTTTGTTATATATAAAAAAACCTTAGCAAAAGAATATTTTACCATTATATAGGATCCATTAAAGGGCTTGAATTTTATGAGCATTATATCAAGCTTTTACATTTTGTTTCACAATCCCACCAGCTGCGTATGTATAAGAGGGAAAAAATTCTCACCTTAATCAGCATCACAGGAAGTGAAAGTACTGTAGCAAATACCCAAACTATCAAAATCGCTTTTCTGCAATTACTGAGAGTACACAACGAACGAGATCTCATTGGGAAAACAATGACGATAAACCTGTTGAATCACCGCAATAGCATTTATTCATGTCGTAAAAAGTGAGAATATTTATAAATGGAGCATAAACCCGTATTACCTTTCTAAGCTTACAGCACATAAATTCAAGACAGATGCAGATGCTGAAAGAAGAAGGACGTACTTGGCCATTTTGCAAATGAAACCATTTCCATCAAATTGGATAAAGTATTGGAGTATTTCTAATGGCACGCAGAGAAGAAGAAGGGCCAAGTCGCTACAGGCCAAACTACAAAGAATGCAACAATACACATCTCACTCTTTTTATCTATATTCTACTTGAATCAATTAAATGCATTGATTTAAAAGATTGGAATTTGCCCTAATCAAATCTAACAATTTTACTTGTAGATTTTCTATCTAGAAATAG
>JAAOWG010000165.1:0-33116 GCA_036491945.1 Paranurophorus simplex
GGGTGTTTGGTTAAGGTTAGGTTAGCTTTTCGAGTAAGAAAGACTCATCTAGGTAACCCCCACTGATTTTTAAAAAAGTATTCCCTGACTCGGGCTATATGGAGTTGCACTGGAAGTTTTTAAATAATATCTTGATTTTTTAGCAAATTGGAGTAATTTACATAGAATATACATTTTTTGAAAGGGAAAGCGGACTATATGGTGTTTATAGAGTTTCGGAATCGAAAAGTGAAAGCAGGCGCTTGTGGCTTCATCTGCATTACAATTTCCAGACTAGTGGCAGATTTACCCAAGAGAATTCCGTTGTACTTGGTACTTTCTCCAACAGAAGCTTTTTCACGTTGTTTCATTATCAAGCAAATGCATTTTCATAAATTGCTCAATGTCCAAAGTGACCATTTACAATGTATCCCTCGATTTGCGTTAATCATTAGCGTAGAAAAGACAAATAGATAGTAAGAAAAAGTGCAATTCTCAACATTATACCAATCAATGTATAAGCTGACGTCAATAAAATGAAATTATAGTATTGTGTCACAAAATATTTCTAAGATCGCTTTCCAATTAATCCACGTCAAAACGTCTCAAATTCTCTTGAATAATCAAATTACATGTCAATATGACATTTTTCTTTGCAATTTACAAAAATTCCCGTCATAAATAACTAACTAAATAACTTTGGCATAAGAAGATCACGTTTTTCATTGAAGCTTTGCTACATACATTTTTTTAAATCCAATTTTCCTTAATTTAAAATAAAGAAGACTTGAAATAAATTTGTGCCACCTTTGACACAAGTTTTGAGTTCTATTTTATAGAACTAGACGATGAAAATGAATTTCTCTAGCCTTTTATCTCTTTCCAATTTCACTTCAATTCCAATCCCACATGCTTCCTGTCATCAAAAAAAATCCTAGAGAAATAAATCAATTTCCCAATAGAATACCTCCTCCAACATCTCTCTTGCTAAAAATTCTAAACTAACTTTTTGTCATCATCAGAACAGAGGTGGAAGTGAATTGTTTGAGAACAAAACGCTAAAAAGGAACTGGCAACCGCAATTGCATATCTAAAGAGTTTTAGCATCACTCCATGCTGCATTTAATGAACATAAAGAAACTTATCAATGGGGGACTAACACTCAGTATAATCTTGTGTTATGTTTTGGAAAGGCTGGTTCATCCAAGCCTCCTATAATATTCTGTCAATACAATAGTAATAAGAAAACCCGAACGGAAAACTGGAAAAAAGTAAATCCAGTTTATACATCTACCTTTGTATTTTTCCAGGATATTTTTACGAGACATTTTTAGAGACATATGGCAGTTGTTTTGCGTTACATTTATCAGTGGAAATTGCAGATGTGTGAATAAATGAAAGAATAATAATTGAACAGCACATTCTCAATTCCCTCACGAAATCAAGCAAGAAGGCCACTACATAATCAATATAAACCTGACTTTTGTTGGAAACAATCGACTAAACTAGTCGATCGTCTTTTATTTTCCATAAATCAAATTGCAAATGAATTTTAATCCATAGCATCCACTCAGAAATAGTAATTAATGCAAATAATGGTGGTACAACTTTTGTTCCAACACTTTCTCTACCCATTACTCTAGCGTTTCAGTGTTTTTAATTTTTTTCCTTTCTTGTTTCAACTCGTAAAAACATTTCCGTTTGTCTGTTTCCGTTCTGCTTTCTAAGCAAGTATGCCTTTCTCCGATTCATTCCAGTACGATTAGAATTGATGCACTGACGTCAAAAGCCAACAATTTAAAAGAACAATGGAAAATACGCAATTAAAATTTGGGCATGTTGCAAGTTCTAGAAACTCTAGAGTTTCTATAATTAAAGACCATGTACGTGTAAAGAGTTTGTGTGTTTAAACATTCCGGATGAAAAAGTTACTCAAAACACTTTGGTAAAAAAACAAATACACTTTAAACCCGCTGGCAAAATGTATAATGTACATATATCTACTTGCTTTTCTCCCAAACCTCAAAGGCCTTTCAACTCTAGAGAATAGGTTTAAGTTTTTGACATATTTTATGCATGAATTTAAATTCCCTTATAAACAGAGGATGGGAAATTTGAACACTATACCTTCTTATCCGGATTTAAAGTAGAAATATCCCAAAACTCCAAAAACGTTTCCCATGATGCTTTCAAAATAATTGAGTTACAATACCAAAACAACCAAATCAAATCACAGTATAATTCACCTTTTGAAGCATCAAGGACTTATTGAAACTCGCTCAAAAGCTGAACGTGTCTAAATTCTTAGCAGTGGCATTTGTTTTCGTAGTACAATAATTATTTGTATTTATTCAGTTCATTCAACCATCGAACCATCAAGTTTCGAAGATTCGACAGCCTAATAATTCGAATTAATACACCCAAGCTTTGTTTTTACTCTTTGTCTCATAATATAAATAACAAAGAACAATTTACAATATTGTTTCACAGAATGACAAAACAAAATTTGATTCAATTTATAACTAAATTCATTACAACTTGTGACGTATGTTACAGCATCAAAACTTTGTGGAAATACTTACTTTGCAGTTACATCAACAATCCAGTATCCAGAATTTCCAACTCGATAAGTTCTCACTCAATACTCCCTGGGTTTTATAATACAAAGGCAATGCAATTGAAATATGAATGACATAAAATAAATTAACTACAATAATAAGTCAATTGAAAATGGAACAGATAGGAAATTAGAATTGGTAATAGACTGCATAAAACCGATAAACCGTTAAAGTTTGAAAAACAGGAGAAACTCCTCAAGCACTTACCTTCTTATCCAACAAACCACTTTAAATATTGATGTACCGGCATCACACTACCCACTTGTACATACGGTTGTAAATGTGTGTCAAAGAACGATGAGTTTGGCCAACGTGATTAGTTTAAAAGATGTTATTTTATTTCACAAAAAGATTCCAGCAGAAAGAATGACTGTACAATTATAGTAATGGCACTTGAATGCCGTCAAAAAACTCAAACAATTACACGATGACAACTTTGGTTTTTTCAGTTTGAAAGTGTGCACAATTTGTCCTCGATGAAGATGTAATTATCTGTCTAATCCGATTTGCAATCTTTAATTCAATGGACATCAAATTTAATTTTCTTTCAATTATTGTAGGATGTTGTAAACTCTATTAAGTTGGCAGCATACATGTCCACGTCCAAAAATAAGGTTTGGAAATAAAAATTCCTCATTTGTGTTGTAATGGCGAAAAGAATATAGTTGGAATCTGTCTTTCAATTTTTTCACGTACCACCTCAATCCTCCTGACACTTGAATCAACTACAATTCACTTATCGTTTTACACAAATGTAAGGATGACATGCCAATTTATTTGTTCATAAACACAATGATTTTGAACTAATTTGATTTATCGCGTGCTGCTGAATATGTATTGCACAAAAGTCAGTTAAATATTCACTCACAGGTTTCATAGAGGATTTCAAACTTGCTTTATGGACTTCAAATTGTAAATCAGGGGAACAACTTTATTTAAATTTTATTGAATAAATTAGCAGTAAACTGATTGGACTGAAGGCGTATTCAGTTTGGTCTTCCTTTTTAGATAGGGTTGAATTCGTTGAATGTTTGTGGTTAGCCTTACTACTAATTAAAACAACTCGCAATGTGGAGGAATAATAAAAAATTATATTTGTACAGAGGTTATTTATTACTGTTGGAGCAGGTGTGTTGATACATCAGCTGAGTTGAAGTTTACTTAAATCTGGAAATGGTCACTTGTCGATTATAAACACTTTTGGAGAAAGCTTTGGAGGCAGTTATGCATTTGATTGCAGATGAAACACAAGTTTGCAAGGGTTTCAGCAGTTTCCAATTTTGTTCAACAATAATTTCCCTTCGAAGCTTTGTTATTAATCTTTGTTCGTTGCAGGAGAAAACAACATTGAGTGTGCATGTCCACAAATCCAGAGACAATGAAGTAGTGCAGGGTGAATGGAGAGAATTGATGGAAGTATGAGCCTTACACAAGATTTATACTAGAAAGTACCTCTGTGGATTTTTCGGTTCTTCGGATTGTCGGCGGAATGTTTCGGATCAAAAATAAATTCTCATGATTCCCAGTCGAGAAACAAAGCAAAGGCTTATAAAACCCCCATGTTATATACTATGCAAGGTTGTAATGTGAAATCCCATCATTTGATTTTCTGGCTCAACAATGTATTTACATAGGACAAAGTTGAAGTTGAAAGGATTTTACAAAGATGGGTTTGTAAAATACCAAAGAGATTTATTGAGAAATCCGAATCAGTCAAGTTATATGTATTTATATGTACATATGTAGATGTATATGAAAGTGTATTTTAGTGGATGCAATGCATGGTTGCTTCAAGGAATCTGATAAGTGCTGAATTGTTTGAATGAGATGATAGTCTGGGAATTATTTACGGATTTTCTTTACGGTTCAAAAAATGTTTAAAACGAAGGAAAGAAGAATTTATTTCAGCGAGAGTGAAATAAAAGTTAATTTATTCTTGAAATTATACTTTCCACGTTTATTGCCTACATCATCACCACAATACAATAGAATGAGGAGTATTGTAATTTTTATGCAAATTCCATTCTAATTCTAATTAAAGTTTTAATCAAAAGTATTATTAGAATTGATAGTGAAAACGAAGAATTTGAAATTCATCAATTTATAAGCGAGAAAACCGTTCGTCAATTTATAAACTTTATTCTCAGTCAGAGTCAATTTAAACTATGCAAATATTGTAATATTTAATTGCCAATCGCAAGAAAAAGTTTTTCCAGTAATAAATGCATATACAAAATGTATGTACATTGATCTTAACTTTCACTATCGCACAAGTGTAATTTGATGAAAAAAGTTGAAAGTTGGTTCAATCTCATGTTTGAAAGTATGTTGCGAAAAAGTCTTGCAACTATGTATGATGGAATCAGTAAAGAAGATGGATATCGAAGCCTTCATAATAAACTTTCCGTAGTTTACTTTCTAAAAAAACAGATTTTCGCAACAACTAGAATGCCAATTCTTCAGGGAATTGAATTTGTTAAAATTCATGGAATCCTAATATTGTTGACGTCTACATACATACATACATCCGAGAAAATTGACATTCTGAAGCCTCAAATGTCTTCACTCTTACGTTCATTTAATCATATTGTGAATATTTACATACATACGTACATGATTCTTTTTTCTCCTTCGTTTTAACTAGAAAAGTTTGTTCTTCTTTTTAGCTGAGTTTCATAAGCATACATAATAGACGAATCGTGCTTGCATGTTACCTGAACGAAATTCAGTTTGAAAATTTTACCTTTCGCTGCAACTCATATCCACATTGTTCTGCTTGAATCACATATTTACTTTACGGAATTTCTTTTTACTCCAATGCATTTAGTTCAAGATAAGGTTAGAAAGAAATCCTGTCCCAATCGAGAAAGCTAATGGAAAAGTTTATCCCCGCAGAATTCAGAGAATCAAGTGACACGAAATAAACATCAGCCAAAGTTCTCACGTTTTTCTAAGAAAGCATTATAATATTGGTTGTTTGTTTCTTTTTCTGTAGTGTTGTGAAATTCCAATGATTGCATGGTTTCATGCTTATAATTTTAACTTGATTTTATTGAATAAGTTGGAAAAAAGCATAATCAACGAAGGATTTTAGTTGTTGGATTATTTTGAAGTTGTATTACTTTATCATTCATGAAGACGACCGCAACCATCAACCATTGAATTTAAGATGCTAACCAAAAATAATGAATTTTATGGAATTTGCTAACTCACACAATTAAATAGATAATATTTTGTAATACATATTATTTAATACATTTCTTCAGAAATGAGTAAAACGTGAGCACACTGTAATTAACAGAAATTAGAGAAAAAACAAAAACAATTTGAGATCATCCGAATCGTAAAAAATATATTTTCAAATAATCATATTTCACCATCCATTGATGACGCTTGGAGCTACCATATTCTTAGTAATTAATTGGTACTTGAACAATCATAATTCACCACCGCCACCGCCTGATAATCGTGGTCCTCTTTGGAGCTTTCTTTTAGGTTTTTTTGTAGGAGCTGTTGTTGTAGTTGGTTCTGGAGGCATTTGATTTTCCATTTTGTAAGGATTTTGATAATCAGGATCTTTTGGAACCATTTCTAATTCTTGCTGTGCCTAAAATTAACCGTACTAAATATTTTCCTCTTAAGTAAAACCCATTATTCTCTCACCAATTGAAAAGGTTTTATGGATTTCTCATCTTTAACAAGTCTTGCTTCAATTGTGAATTCAATTGACCACTTAACATTTGTCTCAAATGTAGGATTCCTTATCAACAATTGTTTCATCACGTCTGGAAAGTATAACACTAAATTGCTTAATAGAGATGCGTGTCCAACAAGAAATATAAAGCCTACAAAGTAATTTTATGAAGTTGAATTTTTAATTGCGTGTAAAGCCAAGCTAACTTACCATCTGCTTTCAAGCTTTTTTTATCTAGTTCATTTGGGAGAGTTCCAAGCTCTTCAATTTTGTACTTTAATTGATCCAAATCCTACGTAATATAAAACAATTAGCACTGTGACAATAGTGATTTTATTCTATGTAGTTTTCTCACCTTGTTAACTGTATTGCTTAGACTGAGAATATGTTGTATTTGTTTCCTTCGATCTGTCACTTTTTGAATTGTCCCAATCATTTCTTTATGAATGGATACCATTCGTTGTAAGGGAAGCTTTGCTATAAAAGATTGAATTTAAAAATCTTTGTACAATTAACATTTAACTCACGAATAAATCCTTCAACATCGAAATCATAAGCTCCTTGTGACAATGGAAGAGAAAATATTGAATGTTTGTCAATATTTAAATCAAGAAATGATGGATCTTTATCATTTTCCTTATCCCCTCCATGAATGCCTTGAAGAGCTATGAAGATCACTAAAATTGTCAATTTTTGGAATTTAAACATTTCTACAACGCTATTGAGCAAATTCAAGCTACGCTAAAGATTTTGTCTCTTGCAATTATGAAAGAGAAGACATTTGAATGACATTGATCAAAACCTCCAAATGTTGAAATGTTAGAAGAATGGCTGGAAACGGGAATCTTTTTCTCAAGTTGTTCCAGGCAGATGCAATTTGTGTAGAAACAACGTTCAAATGTTTGGATTTTCATGATAAACATGGTCATTAAATTGATTATAGTAAATTGATATATTTATTGTATGAATGGAATATATAGGAATGAGTGCTAAACTCAGCAGTTGAATGGCAATAAGGCAGTTATTGAAAAAATACTGTACAATCTCCATTTTGATTAAATAGAAAATTTAAAGAATAATATTTTACTTTATACTTGTACAGACAGTCCTCCGGGAAGATCTGTACAAATGGTCTTGAAGCATTTGAATGTTCCATATACGATTAAAACTGTGAATTTTGATGCGGGGGAGCATTTTTCAGAAAAATTCTTGGAGGCAAGCCAAAGTTTTATTGAAAAAAATTAAGAGATTAAATTACAGATGTACCCCCAAGGAGAAATCCTTGTGTTAAATGATGATGGATTAATTATTGGAGAAAGTGTTGCAATAATTCAATATCTTGCAGAAAAATATGGCAAGGATGAGACTTTTTATCCAAAAAATCTTGAAGCACGATCAGTTATTCATCAAAGACTTGCTTTTCATCTCTCAACTTATCAAAGAAGAGTCTATGATTATATGATTTTGCCTATGGATTATGCTTATCCTAGAACCCAAGACAACCTGAACAAAATGAAACATGCATTAAAATATTTGACGTGTTTCTTGGTCGTCAGAATAGTCCATTTGCTGCGGGTGGTAAGTTTACAAAAATATATCATTGATGTTTTACTAAATTTTTTAATACATATATGTATATGTATATTTAGCAAAGCTGACGATTGCTTTTTGCTTGATCACCTTTAATTATGGCAACTGTTGCCCTTTATGCAATGGATTTTGAAATGCAATGTTACCCGAATGTTGTAAAATGGTATCAAGGATTTCAAAAGAATTGTCCAGAGCTTTGGGAAATTGCTAAAGAGGGTCTGGATGGATTGACGTATTACAACAAAAATCCTCGGGATATGTTATCCTTAAAACATCCTCTTCATCCCACATCATAAAGTTAAATTAAAATTGTAGAAAATTGGCAATAAAATTCAATGCAGCATTATGCCATGAATATTTATTTGTTGAACCGGAATCAAAAATCAAATGCTTTGTCTTCGGATCATCTTTAGTTTTACAAAATAAAATTATTTATTATATATTTATAATTATATTGTAATTATTTAGCCGATTTTACGGAAAACGGAAATGAAAGAGTGGTGAAGTATGAATCTATGTACATTATGAAATAGGTAGTGTTAAAATATAATTTTAAACTACAAAATAAGAGTTCCGGATTGTTTGTAGTATTATCACACTTTTTACCTTCAAACCTACATACATACACAATATTTTTTGGCAACAAATTTGAAGTTGTACATCAAAATTTCAATTAATAAATGTAATTTACTTCGAGGAGCCTTGATATTCTTAATAATACTATTTCAATTTATATTTATGCAATACTAGTTGTAAATTGAACACTTTCATTCAATCCAGTTCTAAGTTGTAAATATATATGTAAATATTATACTAGCACCAAATTAACTGCTCACCAAGCTGTAATGCAATGAAGACTAAAATGTTTATCGTATTTCAAACTTCAAACGACACATAATTAAAGTTCGGTTAATGACATATATTCTGTGTACAACACAGACATGTCAAATATCCGCTAAGCTAAGTTTTAGGTACAATATTTATAGCGCGCTGAACAGATTGTCTTACTAGCTTTTTTTAAAAAAAACTTTCCGACCAACTCTGACAGACTTAAATACCATTTTTATACACAAAGATTTGCTTGGAATGCATTTCACTTTAATAGAAAAGGAAGATTTTGAATTTTGAAGACATTAAGGTATAATTACAGTTAAAACAAAAAAGCGATTTCAAGAAATGGACAAATGGATAACAATCTCATAGACCATTTATGTATACATGTACATACATATACATCTAATTTAAAAATTTAGTTGCTAATTTAATACTGGGTGATGAATAAATAGCATTAATTGTTTCAATCTCTCACGAGTTCGTACTGTTCCAATAGCATTGCAATATCCTTTGCCAACTTTTCAGATGAAGCACAGACAACTTTTCGGCTCATGAGATCAAATTCGCCTCCTAAAAATCAATCATGTACAATTAGTTGCTTTAAATTTTACAAAAAAACTGGAAATGCATGAAAACTCAAGGCTTAAGATTTTGGTAAAAATGGTAATTCTTGAATTACCAGTTGTATCAATTACTGTTCCTCCTGCTTCTTCAATGATGAGCCAGCCAGCAGCCATATCCCATGCGTGTAGACCAAATTCAAAATATGCATCAGCACTCCCACTTGCTACTGACCCCATATTGCAACATGCTGACCCCAAAGATCTGGTTCTGAAAAATGGGACCATTTCACAGTTTGAATGGCACAAAAGGGGTTAACACATTTACAAATAAAAATCAATCTAAAAAAACTGCAATATTCCAATGAATTTCATGCATTTCCTTTCTTGACATATAAAGTCACTAATCCGACCTCCGTAATCACAAAGAAATCCTCCTGCTTCCTCAATGATTAATTGGCCAGCAGCCAAATCCCAACAATGTAATCCAAGATGGCAATAAGCATCAAATCCCCCATTTGCTACAAAACTCATTGAACATGCTGCAGTACCGAAGTTACGTATTCTGAAGGAATTACATTAAAATAAAGAATAAAGGCAAATAAAGGTGTCAATCAATCAATCATCAGTCATGCAATATGGGGACGAGACATACCCATGACATTTTCCTAACAATGAATTCAAATTTTTTAGAACAACTTGAATTTTCTTGGCATCATCACTTGTCCCCATCTCAGTGCAAATAAGAGCCTTTGCCAATTCTGTTTCATGAAAAATAAAAATAAACAATTTAATGCTACTCTTCAACCTATTGTCATCGCCAAATATCATACCGGTTTCTCCTGAAACATTTATACGATTCCCATTGAGGAAAGCTCCTTGTCCAACCTTGGCAGTATACGTTTGCTTCAAAATTGGATTACATATAATTCCTATCACAGGTTTCTTTTCAATTAGCAATCCACAACTGATTGCAATGAGACCCAGTGAATGAACTTGTAGAGGGAATGTAATTATAGATATAATTATTATGTAATGTAATTATATGTAATAGAGTACCGAAGTTCATAGTGCCTAATTACATAAAAAATAAGTTAATTTGAGTAACCACTTAATTAAATACGTACCATCGACTGGGTCTTTGTCAAGAATCGTCAAGTTAGTTGACATGAATAATTAAATGAGTATATACTTATAAATGGATTATTTAAGAAATACATACCTATAATCCAAGTTGGTGCATTTGTTAACAAACACTTTTCTCCCCCAGCAGTTGATTCCTCACCTATAAATCTGTAAATGACGTAATTTCTAAATAGAAACAAACATAATTTTTGCAAGTTCTACTTATGATCTGGAAATGCAAAGTGAAGTCCATTTATCAATAACTTCTCAACCTCCTTATCCGTTTCTGTTACTAAATCCATACTGCATGACTTTGCTTCAATATTTTTCTTCTTGTGAAATGCATCTTGGACTACCTAAACAACAATTGTTTGTATTTTAGTTAAAAAACCTTATTTTTAATACCTTTGCAGCTTCCTCAACAAGGCCCATGCAAGTTGTGTAATATTTCTCTAAATCATGATCCATCTCTAAAATTAGATTTGATGAAGGATATAAAATAATAATCAATAATTCAATAATTATTATTGAACTAGAATTTATGTTTCCTTTGTTTTCCTTTTAGGTTTAATTTTGTGCAAATTTTTTTGCAACTCCAATCGAACAAGTAAAAAGACCGGAATGGAATACGTCAGTTCAGCCCATCCTCGTGGTTTTATATTCAGAAAAAAATCACGAATAACAAGTTTCCCTATGAAATATCAATACCTCTCTGCCATCAACTTTTCCATAAAAACATCCTAATTATCAATACTATCTTATGGAATTTTTTATAAAAAAATTACCCAAAATTCTTTGCTTTCATGCTAAACCTCCACTCCCAACAAGTCCATACGAACCAAGCTCTCTCACATCGTCACATTTTCCAAAACAAGAACAAGGCCCAGATATCGGCGGAAAGTAACAAAAAGGACTGATACAGTTCCAACCACTGGATGTAGAATAGTTGTAAATATCTAGGTCAACTTTATTGCACAGAGATGAAAAGTAGGTCAATTCCCTTCCATACTACTAAGCTTTCAACTCCCTCAATGACGCAGCTTTTCCATAAAAGCAAAACCAAATACTTTTTGATCCTATCCATTTATTTATAGTTTATAGCTTGCATTTAAAGTTATATATAATGAAACTTGTAGAGGATGGTAAAAAAGGGTTTATTAATTGCATATGGCATATTACCCTATGCATATGCCCCCTTTATGAACTCTTTGGATATGCCCTTGTTCTACCATGACCCAGAAATCGGAAATAAATTTAGTTCCATAGTCTGCCCTACTTTTTGAGTTGCATTCCAATTACTTGAACTTGAATTCATTTCTTTTGTGCGTCAGTCATGGAACAAGGGCGGGAAAGGGTTTTTTCAAACCCGTCCAACAAATGGGATGGAGGAACTGCCAAAAGTTGTAAGTTGTCATCCTTAAAAAATATTGGGATCATGTTGGATTACAGTTTCCGGAGCTGGGACTTCCCCAAGTTGTCCCTGTCATCAAGGATTTACTAGAGGAGTATACAAATAGGACGGAAAATCTCCCGATTCATGCGTTGCAGAGGAATCTTCGACATATTCGAACGGACAGGGATATTAATGCTTTGTTTAGCTTTCATTCAAGAGCTTTTCCTTTAATTCAAAGGGTATGGGGTTTTATATGGAATATAGGGGGTGAATATTATTGATTGTTTTAGGTTAAGAGAGATCCAGCTTCAGGTAAGTTTTTTAACAGCAATATAATCTGGGCGCTGTCCCAAATTTCTTGAAAATATCAACATTCATCACTAAAAAAACAAGGCATTGCGTCGTGAAGTATTTCAATATTTGCTCGATTGTGTAGAGATTAGGAGAAAATGCTAAATATGTTATTTTGTCGATTTTGCATTATAGGAAAATTGGTGGGATATGAAGAGGTGGAAAGTAGTACGTTGGCAGAAACTGCAAAAAATTCATTGTCGTTGAATAGAGCACCGGGTTCTAAAGATGAAGGACTTAAGGGAAGTTCAACTAATTTTCCATTTTGGCCTGGAGGATTTGATGAAGAGAAGGAATTGTTGAAAACAGCTGCTAGTAAAACTGAAGCGCTTAGTGTTAATGAAGATGAAACTAAATTGTTTGAAAAGTTGTTTGAGAAAGGTATGAAAAACATGAAATCTTGATAACTGTTTTTGTTTTTGATTAGATTTGTTATGGGTTCCTCCAACATTCAAAGAAGGGTTACCGTTGACTTCAGTACAAAATCTTCCGAAAATGAAAGTTGATGCTACCACGGATTTGTTTGCAGTACTCTATTGAAATATAATACATAAGGTATTTTTGAATTTGCTTTTATGATTTTTTTTCTCGTGGCAGGAAGATCGTAAAAATGGATTGGATTTTTGGAAAAGCAATTCCATTCCAGTCCGTCAAGAGTCTGCTTCAAAAGTTGCGAAAAAAGATAGTAAAGCCAAACACTTGCTGAGTGAATTTCCTGATGAAGTTTTTTTGAACATGGATGATGAATCTGTAAGAAAGTGAATTATTGTTCAATAGCAGTTGATTGTAACTTGGCAAAATTGGTAATTCAATTTGTTTCTGTACAGGAAGTCAGACCTAAACCAGTGTTGAAGATAAGTAAGACTTCAAACATTTCAACACTTTTTATGCCATGGGCGGAAGCGATTGATGTAACTAAACCAATGTTGGATTTTGATGAAAAAGTGCCTGATATGGCTTATAAGTATCCATTTGAGCTTGATACGTTCCAAAAACAAGCTATTGCCAAACTAGAAGAACATGAGAATGTTTTTGTTGCTGCACACACATCTGCAGGAAAGACAGCTGTGGCAGAGTATGCAATTGCTTTGTCCGTTCAGCATATGACTCGGTAAAACAAGTAATGTGTCAAGTCTATTATTATACCTGTTTTTTCCATTAGAGCAATCTATACATCTCCAATTAAAGCATTATCTAATCAAAAGTTTAGAGATTTTAAAAATAACTTTGAAAGTGTCGGTCTTGTAACTGGTGACGTTCAAATAAATCCAAGTGCCTCCGTATTAATCATGACTACTGAAATTCTCCGTTCAATGCTTTATAATGGTTCTGATGTAATTCGAGATCTTGAATGGGTGATATTTGATGAAATACACTATCTTAACAACGAGGAGGTACACTGATTAAAAGAAGTAAGGGCAATTTACAAATTTGTATATCTCTGGTCCTTTAGAGAGGACATGTTTGGGAAGAAGTTCTAATAATGTTGCCACCTCATGTTAGTATTATTATGTTGAGTGCTACTGTTCCAAATGCAATGCAGTTTGGTAAGTTCACGAAAAGCTGTTTAATCAGTTGTGAGAAGCATTGAAAATTTTTGAATGAATTAATGATACTATTATTATATTCAACACTATGTATATTGTTCTGCACAGCTAATTGGGTTGGAGAAATCAAGAAAAAGAAAATATACGTTATCAGCACACTAAAGCGACCTGTACCACTTGAACATTATTTATACACTGGATCCGGTGGAAAAAGTCGAGGTGAAGTATTTCTTGTGTTGGATTCTGAAGGAAAGTTTCAAAAGAAAGGATATGACAACGCGAAAGAAGCCAAATTAGGTCGGATGTCTAAACATCAACAATCCTTTGGTCCAAAAGGAGGAAAGAATGTCTTTAGTGAAAATTCTGAAAAAACTACATACATTGGTTTGGTCCACCATTTAAAGGACAATGTAAGAACTTGGAATTGCGCAATCCATATCGAGCCAAATTCAATATTTTCAGGACAAACTACCTGTTGTGATATTTACTTTCTCAAGAAACAGATGCGACCAGTACGCTCAGTTAATGAGCACAGTTGATTTATGTAAGGGTCAGAAAGAGAAAGGGGAAATTCATGGATTTTTCATGAAAAGTATTTCGCGTTTAAAAGGATCCGACAGAGAACTTCCCCAGGTACAGCATTTGTTATGAAAAATTACTAAATTACAATCGAGAGATTCTGGCTATGTTGTAAATTTTAATCTTAAAGGTTAAAGTTTTTCAAGAAATGTTAAAAAATGGAATAGGAGTACACCACAGTGGAATTTTACCAATCTTGAAGGAAGTTGTAGAAATGTTGTTTCAAAAAGGATTGGTCAAGGTACGCTACGAGTAACATTTTACTGTTAAAAAATCCCATTCTAATTTATATGGATAGCTACTATTTGCTACTGAAACATTTGCTATGGGTGTTAATATGCCCGCTCGTACTGTAGTTTTTGATTCAATTCGAAAGCACGACGGTACATGTTTTCGAACATTAAATCCAGCCGAGTATATTCAAATGGCAGGCAGAGCCGGACGACGAGGGCTTGATACTACAGGAACTGTCATTATTCTTTGCAAACAAAATATCCCAGATTCAATCGAGCTGATTAATATGATGACAGGAAAGGCAGCAAAATTAGAATCGCAATTCAGACTCACTTATAGCATGATTTTGAATCTTTTGCGAGTTGAAAGCCTAACAGTAGAAGATGTGATGAAACGTTCCTTCCTTGAAGCTACTGCCCGTGAAAAAGTTGACAGTTTAAAGGAAAAATTACAAAAAGTTCAAAGTCGAGTTACTGAATTGGAATGGGAACATTCATTCGATCAAGAATTAAAGGATTTCTACACTCAGACAAAAGAATGTATCCGTTTACGCGAATCATTAGCTGTATGTGAAAGATTGCTTTAGTGTATTTAAATATATTAATTACGTTTTTCGTTTTTTATAGCCATTCTTGAAGTTTCATATTAAAGCGTCTTATTTAGTTCCTGGCCGTGTAGTTGTTGTAGAATTACTACCAAAGTACACTGCACGATTTGGAGTAATTTTAGGTTATGCTCTTCCAAAGGCGAATCCACCTACCAAATTTCAAGTTCTGATTCTAACATCAAAAGACGACAATACAACATTTGAAGAGCGAGGGTTCCAAAAGAGTGATATTTTAGGTCCAGTGCTTTCTGCGATGGATGAAATTAAAATTAATTTTGATGCAAACTTTGGGGAATTTTTATACTTTTCCCATCCAGATTTAATTCGATTTAAGCCAGAAGTGTACGAACAAATATGCTCTCATTCCATGATTGAAATTGAACATAGGCACATATTGGAAATTGTTGACAAAATAATAAGAGTAGATTCAGAAACGATAATTGATACAATCAGAAGTAGGGAATCCCCTCGATTAGCGTAAGTTTAACCTATTAATAATTGCAATAATAATAATACAGTATAATTACAGTAAGGAGATGCCTCAAGCCAATGTTCGGAAAGTTCTTGAAGAGCTATACTCGATTAATTGTACTGAAAATGAGCAAATAATATTGCAGCCCAACCAAATAATATATCTTTCCAAAGATGTGAATTTACTGTTGGAGCTTCACAAATTCGAACAACTAAAGGCCGATATCAAGAAAAGTAATATCGAAAGCCGCACCATATTTAAAGAAAAAGTATAAATATCATTAATCATATATCATTAATGAATTACAGTTATATTTATTTTAATGATTTTATCTTTAATTTAGTTTCTGGAAGTATTTTCATTCATGCGACTAAAAGACACTTTGGAAGAATTTGAGTACCTACTCTCTCCAAAGAGTTTGCGCCTTCATGAGGAGTATCAATCTAGAATCCTGGTTTTGAGAAAATTAGGATATATTGATGACGACAATTTGGGTACTGAGTCTTCATAATGATTATAGTAAATAGTGTGATGTAATTAATTATTATTTTGTTTCAGTTCAAATGAAGGGCCGTGTTGCTTGTGAAATGGGAAACCAAAATGAGTTAATGGTAACAGAGATGGTCCTGAACAATATGTTTGCAAATGCTCCCCCTGCTGAAGTAGCTGCTATTCTTTCTTGTCTTGTATTTGAAGCGAAAAAAGTTGAAGAACCTAAATTAGAAAATGATCCAGAGTTAAAGCTGGTGAGTAAATTCCTTTTAATCATTTAATCCATTAGTACTAGCCTACAGCACTTGTTTGTACTTGCATACATAACTATACATAGAACCATTTTTTGATTAATTAGAGAGTTGCTGCTGTCAAAGAACTTGCTAAAAAAATCGGAAAAGTTCAAGTTGAATTTAAAATTCAAGAACCTGTCGATCAATTTGTTGAACAATTCCGTTTTGGTTTAGCTGAAGTTGTCCATGAATGGGCCAAAGGAAAGGTAACTTAATCTATCTTTAAAATTATTTTTGGTTTGCTATTTCATCATTACAATGATTTAGTGCTTCTGTGATATCATGAAACTAACCGATGTTCAAGAAGGACTTATTGTTAGAACCATTCAACGCTTGGATGAAATGATTAGAGATGTTAAGGTTCTACGCTAATTAACACTTTATGACTGAAATGTTTCAAATTCTTTTGCACTCTAATCAACAATAAATTGTCCTCTTTTTCAGGATGCAGCTCGAATCATTGGTGATCCATCCCTTAAAAAGAAGATGGAAGAATCTTCAGAATGTATTAAGCGTGACATTGTCTTTGCCGCAAGTCTTTACACTCAATAATCAACAAATTAAAACTATCTTTAATAATGTAATTCATGTTTGTTTATGAATTTCAAATAGAAAACCCAGTTTCCACACCAGGACGAATTATTTTACATTTTTTTGCATTACATAATCTTCAAGAACGCTGAGCTTGTAGGCTAAAGTATACTTGACAAACATCACATATACATATTCCAATTATTACATCACAGCTTTTTATTAATACAGAAATTAATAAATAAATTAATATTTAACCATAGGGTTATAATACATATGTATACATATATATGTATACATACATATATGTATGCTTGGGTGATGCACCTAATTCTTGGACATACTGAATAATAAATCAAACCAGGAAATTGCAACCTGATGAATGGCTAACCTTTCATGTCGTACATACAAGTAAAGATATAAGATAATTGCGCAACCTAGATATTTATAAGTATGTATCTGATAAAGCATTAAAATGCATGAAAATTTTCAACGGGCATTGCATTATCCATTCCAAACTAGTTCAATCTAAAAATATTCCGTAATATCTCCCTGCCAAGTGGATTATATATTATATTTAGACTATATTACTTGTTAATTTTAATTGTTAACAATTAAATTAAACAATTTCCACCATCAAAGCCCCATACTACACCACAAAATCCCAATTATAATTAGGCTTTAAGATTACTGCTTGCAGTATATGTAATTCTCGTGTTGGTGAGACGATCTCAAGTTCTTGAATCTTGAACTTCACATTAGTTCATATTTAATATTAGAACTAATACGAACGTATTTAAATTTAAAATGGTGAATAATAATGGTTTAAGAAAAGGTTTGGATGTTCCCTTACGATTAGATTGTATCCCTATTTTACACGTTAAAGGAACAAACTATGTTGTTGGTTTGTCAATTGTATAAATAACCCCAAATTTACCACTTTCTATATTTGTTATTTGGAATTTTACAGGGAAGAATGTTTAAAGGAATGATACAAGATATGATAAGTTCATGGCCCTATTTCAACGAGGTCTTGTGGAAAGCATACTTGGAACCTCATGGAAAAGAACAGTTTAATAAATGTTTAGCTCATTGCTTGGAAAGGTATCCAAAATATTGCGACGAAATTTATGGAATGGCTCAAGGCAGTCAAGTACCATTTGAAAAGGTGTGCAATGATGAAAACTTGAAAAATATTATTGTATAATAACGCTAATGATGCCTTTATCAGCTATTTCTGCTAAATATTGATTCAATAATTTGTGATGATGAAGACACCAAAGGTCACGGTGAAACTGGATGCTCTAGTATTATTTTTAACAAGAAGGAGGTTTGTTCAATGTAATTATGGATCACCCTAAATATTCATGAACAGATAATTCTTGCACATACAGAAGATGCTATGTCCGAAATTCTTAACAATGTTTACATCATCTCAGCCACCGTAAATATTTATACTCATTACAATTGTCTTAATACTAGTCTGACAAACAATTCTCTCCTATTTTTAAGATCTTAGATGAGGGTGGTCACAAGATTGAAAAATTTACGACGTTTGCCTATGCTGGACATTTAGTTGGCTATACAATGGGCTTCAACGAAAGTGGCTTTGTTCATTCCATAAACACATTGTTTCCATCAGTTCATAAAAACGGGACACGTATGTTAAATTAAGAATTGCCGCAGAATCAAACTTATGGATTCTATTTTATCAGCACGAGCATTTATAGCAAGAGCTATTCTTGGGGCAAATAACCTTGAGCAACTATTAAGCATTTTGAAAGATAAGGATCCAGGGATTTCAGACGGAATGAGTTTAAATGTTGTTTTTGCAAAGGATAATGCTTGCCAAGTATTTTATAACATTGAGGTTTTACCACCATCCTCCTCGGACAACAAGGAATCTTTATTAAATGTCTTGACCGTGAAACCTGGAGAATCCTCATTTCATTGCAATCGGTATAAAGGCAATGCAGAGTGTGTAGTTAAACCGCAAACTATTGATTATTTCTTGAAATAGATATCTGAGGTTTGAGACCACAGAGCAACATCTTCCTACATGTGTCAGCAAAAGCAGGCAAGCAACTATTGAAAATTATCCTGAACTCCGAGGTCTTAATGACATCAAGGCACTATTGAGTGATCAGAGTGATGCCAATTTCCCAATTTACATTTGTGATGAAATTAAAACTAAATTGTCTCATATAAAAACTGTGGCTGTTGGTAGGTTCAGTTGAAGAAAATGTCATTTGCTTTCTGAAACTGATTTTTCGTTCATTTACTAGGAGTGTTCAACTTGCTGGAAAAGACTTGGGAGATTTATTTAGGAAAACCACAGGAAACTGAACCTGTGGCTGTGATACCATTGGAATTTTGAATCTAGAAATCGCATACAATTGTATATGAAAATAATGAAAATATGAAAGTAGGCTTAATATTCAACATTTTACCCACTTGCAAAAATTTGAATTCGTTCATTTTTAAATCAATGAATATCAATAAACTTATAATTAAAATATATTTATGTAGGTTACAATCAGCATTTTGTCAAGCCTTATTATTGTTATTACATATATGTACTATCTACAGATATACATACACAAGCTTTAAAATATCGTCATACTGCAAGACATCTTGGACCTGGAACTTTGTCTACAACATTTCAAATGGTGGCATATGTAGTAATGTACCTTAATAATGACATTTGTCGAATTTGTGACTATTTACTAATTAAGGTGCTTAAAGTCTATTTCTAAGATTTTATTTTTGTCGCTCTAACTTAATTAAATACATGTTTTGACTTAATTTAGGTGTACTGCCCATTCGAACAATAAACAATAACGTCACAGTTATAATCATAACAAAATAAAGTAGAATTTAGTTCATGTTTATACATTGAATTCATAATGCTTTTGCAAACGAGCCAATTTCAACTCATACATTCATCCATACATATCTATATTATTCTACATTTTCTGTAGGCACACATATACAAACATATATGAATCCTTATTGATCCAAAAGCCTCTGACTCATGCGTAAATTTACACAAGGTCTCTTTCTTGGTAATGCTATTTTATGATTAGCACATTAAATTACCTTTGTATTTAATCACTTCAACATTAGTCAAGGCTATATAATAAGTTTGCAGTGAGACAAAAAGTGAGAGCCATTAAAATCTGTGGGTTAATAATAATATATATTTAATTGCATAACTGAAAGACTTTACAGTAACATCACAAAAATCAAAATGTTGATCTTAACATTAATTGCAACGCTACAGTTAATTTGCAATGTGCAACCAATGAAGGATATGCCACCTCCAGAAGCTGGAAATTTAAAACTAACACTTTCAAGTGGTAAAACAATCAGCAATGTGTAATTATAATTCATTTTGTCCAACAGATGAAATTCCTGAAGCCTTCAGCTCTGGACAACAAAGGGAAGAAAGACGCGTTTATCGCCCATGTCAAGACGGAAGTGGGGGCATTTGTGTAGAAAATGGACAATGTCCTCCTTCACTAAAGCCAGAAACTAATAATACACTCGCTTGTCCTCCCGGACAGGAATGTTGTTTTGGGCGTAAGATTTGACATTCCATTGCTATACGGGTTACAATTATTTGTTTATTTGGTATAGCTGCAGCTAATGATTTGTCCTGTGCAAGTCGAGGAGGACAATGTACTCCTGCTGCAAGATGTGGGAAGGCTCCAGTTTTCAGAGAAGCTACGGACTGCAATACGGCAAGAGGGGAAGTCTGCTGTATTTTTACATTTTAAAAAAGTAGGATATGCCTGATCTGTGATGCCAATTACCTAAAATTTATAGTTAGTTTTTTGTTTGTTTGCTAATTTGCTTTAAAATGGTTGTAATATATTTAAATAAATAAAGTTGAGCCATGCAAGTATCCTTCAGTATCATTAGATTCATTCAATCTGTAAACAACTTGGTTAATAATAAATTAAATACTAAAATACAAATTTAGTTAGATAGTTCAATCGAATATTCGTTTCGTATTTAATTTGCATTGCTTAGAATAATTTGATACTGCAATATTGCCATAAACAAGCCTCATAATCATAAATCATAATCAATAAGAACTTTCAAGATTGGTATTATTCTTTTTCTTGTTTGCTATCATGTGAAATAGCTAAAGGACATGAATTCTTGACAAATCATTATCACTGAGCTTATTAAAAGGCATTATATTCCCACGTGCAATCATTTTTACACATTCATTAGCATAAAAGTAAAACATCCTTGTAAAATGTTCCCTGAAGCAGATTTCAGGGTCAATCATGATCCCACAATCTTTGAAGCCAGAGTGCCATATAACCGGTCTTATCAATCCTTAGGCTTTTTTTTCATTTTGACAATTATTTGTTGCCTTTCGGCCAATTTTCGTGGAAATCCTCGTCTGTTTCTCAATTTACTCTGATCACTCATACAACAAAGAAAGACTGACCAAACCAATTTCAAGTTTACCTGATCAATGACACTCTTTTTGTTTGATTTTAATTTAAATTCATTGTTTTTCTTCAAGTAAATAATCTTCAAACAAAAAGAAAGCTGATAATGTTTGATGTTTTGTTTGATCATCAAAGGACAAATTTAAGTAAATATTTTAGATTTCGAACTTGAAATGTTTTTTTCATAGTTGATCATTATATGTAGGTATCAGCATATTTCTAGGTTTGGGACATTATCCATGAATCGATCTTTTTTGTTTCACTACATTCCTTCTTAACAGTGTCTTGTGTCTATGCTCCAAATTATTTATTTTTGTTTTGAAATTTGACAAGAACAATACAATACAATACAATCTCAATAACAGATATAAAATTATTTGCAGCTAAGAATCAACTGTTTCCGATTCATTTGAAAAAGCTATAGTTGAGATTTATTCCAATCTCCAGGCTATAATTTCACGTTTATATTATTATTTCATCTGTATTTTATTGCAGTCATTTCATGTGGTGTATGGTACACACCTTCATTAAGGTTACTTTCCTTTAGGCAGATTTCTCTAAATTGGAATGAATAGGTGAGAGATTCATCGCAAAATTAGGAGTTATCAGTTATTACAGTATGAAAAGGTGAAGGTGCTTTGTTCGTTTCTATTTCAAATAGATACATACAAGAAGGGTAGGATATAATAAATATTAAAATTTGGTTCATTCGTTGTGATCTGCAGATACATCTTACATTCGCTAGAGTATGTAGGTCTACAGTTTTAATTTCCTGTGAAAGTCATTTCCCTGTTAAATTCTAAAACAAAGTAGTCGCAACCCCAACTGCTAACTTGGGACATAAAAAAATCCTTGAAAAGCAGTTTAGCATTCAAGCATATGAACTGAATTTATTATTAAAACTGGATAGAACTGAGAATTGAAAACATATTTAGACAACTTGAAATATTTTACTAGGGGCATAATTTTCTTCTAAATGAAGTGTCAAATTACATTACTTGGGGGCATTTGGGCTGAGGATTGGTTATGGGAAACAAAGTGAATTTGTAGAGGCCGAAGATAATAAGTACAAATTTCTCTGCCAGAGAGACCTCAAGTATTAATTACAACCTAATTGCAACCTAATTACAAAGGGATTGTTATTTCATAAATTACGTAAAAGTATGAAGAATGACCTCAATGGCATATGCAAAGGAAATGTACATACAATTGTTCGAAAATAGTCAAAATAGTAATGATTGCTGCAATGATAACTTTTCATTCCTTCCTTCATTGTACACAATAAAAAACTGGCCAAATTCAAAATTTGAAATAACTTTTAAAATTGCTTGCTCATTATCATATGTATGTATGTAAATACTGTGTACAATATATTTCTTTTAATTATCCACAAAATTTTAGTAATTGAATTTGTCTAAATTGTTTGGGTAGAAATATCCACCTCGTTATCTAATTATTATTTAGTATTTAAAATACTTAATTAGTCATAAATACGTGACAAATTATTTTTGAATCATTCTATTCTATTTTTTATTACTTAAAACGTTCATGATCCTAGGCTATCATTCTTTGGCTTCTTGAATTGAAAATATGTAAAGTTAAACTCTGTTAACAACAACTTCAATTGTATGTATCTCAACTTGTTCCATCAAGAATCTTCTAAAAAGTTGTTAGTTGATTCTTCTTGTTTTTAAGTTGAATATTGACAGAAAAATTTGCCTTTTGACTCTACAATCAGCTTCTGTTTGAAATTTGAATAGTTTGCAATAAATTAAACTTTGCCCTTTAGCTTAAACGAAGGTCTCATTAGTGTCATTAAAATGAAGCTTGAATCACAGCAGTTGGAAAATCATTTAAAACGCCTAGAGCAAGGCGACTACTTAGTAATTTAGATTGCAAACCAGGACGAGACAGAAGCCATTTCAAACAAAATATCAATGACCAGTAATTAGCTTTAAATTTTTATACACTCACAACAAGCTAGAAATTCTATTGTCCTCAGGGAAGAAATAAGTAAAAGCTGTACAACCCAATGAAATATTCTGCCCTATTGTTAATAAGTTGATATGGCCAACAGCAAATGAGTTTCATGTTTGGTCACAGAATTTCTCATTTATAAAATTTGGTCAAATTTAAAAGGGTAGATATTTTCCGTGTTTTGTTTACTTATTTTAATTAACATTTCTATTGAATTTACACAGTTTTATAGCAACAAAAACGATGCAATATTATTGGAACATTTGCAGGTCGTAAAATATTGTCGTATGACATTTCAGTTAAAATTATCCGTGTCTGTATCCGTATCCGTAAGCTATTGAATTGAATCTAATTTGAAATGGAAATTTCAAAGGATTTGATTTCTAAGTATATATTTTATGATGCAAGGTGTAAGTAGCATGTATCAACCCATTGAGTTACATGTCCCCTGCAATTTATCGAGAAGGGTTATCAAAACCCCGAAATAACATACATACATATCGGGTCTTCATTGATAGTGTACGTGCAAACCGTTATAAACGCTATCGTTAGATATATTGGTAGATAATTTGAGATTTTTTGAGACATTCATCTATATGTATTTAAAATATATATTACAACTCCAGTATTTCCGTCGCAGTAGTGTTTACTAATAAAAAAGAGGCAGTTTGTTCATAATTTTAATTAACTCTTTATTTCTTGTTGCAAAATAATTTTTTCGGCATTTTTATTTCATTTCAGTTCAAATCCAATATTTCTTTGTTCATATAGCTTCAAGTCAAATTGTGTTTGTATTTCAAAAGCCCTTGGGGAAAGCTGTTATTTGCTATGATCCATATTATTCGTATATACATATTGTTTATTCCATGAAGTATTTATTCGAGTAATATTTTAAACTTTGAGCACCTTCTTTAAAAACTTTGTGTTACAGTGTTTAGACTTAGAAAAACGTGCATTTGTGGGTCTGTATTATATTATGTTTTTAAGTAATTGGGGGGGGGGGGTTAAATGATCTGCGATTGCTTTTTTTCTTTTTTTGTTTAACAATGAAAAGTTTTTATTTAACTTTTCAATTCAATTTGCAATAGTTGGCTTGATTTTTTTTTACTGAAAATTGATATGTTAATCCTTTTCATCTCCAAACAGGCTATTTTTGATGAACTTTATACAGAATAGCGCTTAGCCTGTGGCTGTTAAGAGGCTCCGTTCTAATGACGAACACTGGATTCAGCCAAAGGGCATTATTAACCAACTTTGCCTGAAACTAAAAGAAACGCATTTGCTCTCATCTCATCGTCATCAGCATCCGCGGCCTAAAGCGTTTATTCTGCTCTAAACTACAAAATATAACGATTTCAATCCACATTACACAAGAGCGTTTTAACCAAGAGAAGGTACAACGTTTTGTGTATTTCTGTACCTCTAATGAGAATCGCGACGCTATAAGCTACATATAATCTGAGTAAACTCTCAAAGCTTACAAATTTCAAGCAAAAATTGAAAACACAACATTTGTTATCCATATGAGAAAACCCAAAAGCAATAACAGGATGGAGTGAGCTTAAAATTGTAGGAAACGTGATAAAGGCTGGATTTAAAATAAAATAAAAAAGCAATTAAAAAACAATATATTAATATTCGAAATTCATCTCAAGCTGCTACTTTATTAGAGGAGGCGAAACGAGACGTATCTTGTAGCGTTTTGTCCACCAACAAAGCGTTTTTCTCTCTCCTTTCTCCTTGTTCGCATCTCACTCCTCAAACAACCCTCGATCTGTGTGGTGCTAGGTTCTAAAAGTCTCAACTTTATCTCATCTCATTCACATCCTTTAATTCAAGTAAGTTGTTGTATGAAGTTACGAAAAATTTAAGTAAACTTGAAAAAGGTTGACAATAATTTCAGTTGGCATCATATTTCTGTCCTTGGATACATTCCAGTTGATTAAGACGGATAACAAGCTTAAATCCACTTTCACTGTCTTCCCAAGAAGGGTTAACTGTATCAAAATTGAGAATCCGCTGAATCTTACTTGCAAAATATCCCGGATGGAAAGAAAACCCATCATTCCAAAATCAATTATGATGGACACGGCTCCAGTCTATACTAAACGGTAAGTGAGAATGCAATCTCCATTTCTTATTTATTTTTATTATCATCTTGATTAGCTAGTAAAATAAGTTTTTGTTTGTTCTGACCAATTTTTACAAGAATCCTAGCTGGCACCCAATGTGCAGCGTTTAATTAGCCATGTACATATATAATTTTAAATTTAAAATTGCTGTCAGATTGATGCACGATTTCTTCTTTTCTGTTGTCTCCTGCTTTAATTTTGACTGGGTATTTATTCAACCACCGGAAAAGTGAGGCTAAACTTAATGCACAGCAGTTGTGAGTTGACTTTAGGATTTGACGATATGGAGTATAATGTATGTAGCTGTATGATTTACATCTTTTAAATCTATCATCACGAATTTTATTAAAACGGCAATTTCTGAATACCTGACCTGTAATCAAGTGGGCTTTTTAATCAAATTTGTAAACAATGATACGTAGCCTCTGTTGAAGCAAAAGTTTGTGGGTTCCTTTAAAATTGTTGAACCTCAATTTAAATTTAAAATGCACATACGGGACCATTTATTTTATACATTGGAGTTTCCCCGTCAATGTTAAATTATGAAATGTTTGCTTTGGAGTTAGATTATTGCTTTTATTTGACAAGACCCTTGAGTATTATGAGAAAGTTTAGTCTTGTGTTGGTTCATGATAGCCATTTGTTGCAAAAACCCGAGATTTGAAGTAAAAACAGCATTCTTATTTTCTCATTCCCTTGATGGAGATTATTTTTATAAAAACAAACTTGGGTACATATGTACATATGATGCCTCTCAGCACTTAGTATTTATTGACAACTAAATATAAGGAAGAAAGACTTGAGATGAAAAATTAGTTTGCTACCTCACTTATGATTTCTATTAAACAGAGGATATCTGATAAAAATTTAAAGGAGGAAAGCCCGTTTTAGAAAATTATTTGATATTGCTTCTGGGTTGGTTTAGATTGTATCACTAGAGCTAGTTATTGCCATTTAATAAAGCTACACGGATGCATCCGACTGGAGAATTGATAATGAATTGAATATGTATGAAAAAAAAATCTAGAAAGTTGTCCTGCTAATTTCTGAATACTGATATATGTATTATTGTTACACATTAGGTAGGTATTCCATTAAGTTAGGCCGTGGGGAAAATGGAAATCCAGAACGAAGCCGAAGTGAGACACAATTCAGCATGATCAGCAATAAGAAGAGTCCCATTTTGTACCTGAAGGCATCCTTTTTATCTCTTTTTACTTGGGAAATACTAAACATATAAATATAAATGACTACTTGTCTACCTACATGGTTGTTGTAATGCAATAATGAAACGATGGCTGTATAATATTGAGAGAGACAAGCTGAACAGGAAGACGGGCACAATCCCATTCCATTTCGTCAACTGCCCAAGGGGTTACTTGAGGGCTTTTTTAGAGATCTCTCTCTCTCTCCTTTCTCTGTATGCAGAGTAGTGTAATATCTGTGTGTACCGATAAAGCGGATTCGTCGAATTCAGAGTCCTCGAATGTCGAATTTGGTCTGCCTAGTTTTGTCCCACGGCCCTTTTCTATAATAATAAACTCCAACAACCAACCAAAAACTCATCTTCACTCGGAGGCAATAATCTATTCCATCACATCCAAAGATTAGTTATTAGACTATACACATTCATACTGACTGACTCTTCTCACATCCCTCCTTTGTTCGGTTTATCGAATTTGCATACCAGAGGTCATTTCATATCAGATTGTTTTCTGTCATAAGCATGAAAATTACATTCAAGCAACTCCTTTAACCCGTTCAGAACTAATTTTTTGCTTGTTTAGAGAAAAACCCTTTGAAAAAAATGTAAACAATGCAACGCTTATTAATAAACTTATTTTAAATGGTTGGGATGAGCGATGAGACATTAAAAGTAAAAAACTGATCATGTAAATACCAATGAGTCTGAAGAAATGAGTGGAACTAAAATGCCCCCAGAACTGGTCTCCATGATCTGACATCATAGTCTCGAGTTGCAGATCCCAGGGAGATTTCTACCAATGAGGCTTTTTCCGATGGAATGCTGTTGGGCAAATGCTTTTCTAGAAAACTATTGTGTATGTTGGGTGGTTTTGAGTTTGGTAAGTTAGTTTAGGAAATCCCTCATGGAAATCCTTCTTGTTGCTCAAACTTTGAAATACTATTTAAACAAAGACTTGAAGCAAACATCATAACAATTCAAAGAAGATGGGTCGTATATTGTGGCCTTAATTGTTAAAAGTAAATAATTGTGTTTAATCGATACAAGATAGAAATTTACGTTTAATTTCACATATATTATATGTACCTTCAAAATGATTATTGTGTATCAACAAGTCATATCGATAAATTTTATAGTTTTTTCCTGCACTTTTTGCATTTAATTTTAGCTGAGACTCGAAGCTGAGAAAAAAGGAAAATGAGAAGTTGGTTCAAAGAGAAGCTTTTAAATGGCTAGAGGCTTCCCTCTTCATAATGTAACACAACATAGTCAATTCACCTGCTTTATATAAAACCACCCCAAACAACTAATCTTGACTTTTGAGGGAAAGTTCCTCTTTAAGAGCTTTCCAATTTACTGCTGAGAATTAATTTTAAGTTATATGTGTGTACTCAAGTCCAGAGGCTAGGGTGTGGATATGTGACCAACGAATGAGAGCAAAGGACACACCAAGAAGACGAGTCTACCTGTTCAGTTTAATCTTATTCCAACCTCGGGCCAAGATCCTCAACTTTTTTTTTTAAAAAAAAAGAAAATAAACTCTTTCTCAATTCTAATATGCAGAGATTAACTTGTGTTTAGTAGAAGCATATCACTTCATGTGCTTGCTTTTCATTTTAATAGCGTTCTTTCTTCAAGTACTGAGGTGTTTTTGCAGGAGAAAGTTCTCTTCTCTTAAGAAATTGACTACCCTCAAGGATGTTGCTCTATATATGCTTCCATATATCACATAACACTATCATCCCTTATCCATTGTTATTTTTTTATTTCACAGACACTTGTCACCGAATGGTTCGCCTGTTCCATTCTCCCCAACGGCACTGTCAAATTCATCTTCATCCCCAACTCTCCCTGTGGCTTCAACAAACGTCACGGCATTGGCTTTTTCCAGCAGTACTAAAATTTCTGGCAGTAAGTTTATCAGTTTTTGGGGAGGAAGAATTTTATGTAATTTCTGTCTAGTCCCTTATATTGCCGCTGCATCCAAATCCACTGCTCCAGTGCATATTGATGTGGGTGGAACAATATACACGTCGTCTTTGGAAACGCTTACAAAGTGAGTGCTTATTTGCCTATTAAAGCATTTATTATTGCACTAAATAAAATAGTTAAAGTATTAACATGAGGCTTTAAGTTTATTTATACATATTTACTTGTTTCATTGTCCGGAAATAAGAAAGATTAGTAAAGTATAAACCAAAAAGTGCTATTTGTAAAATTGCTTTCATATAAGGTGATTTGCATGTTGTGCTTTGATAATAACATGATTCCAATCTTCCAGAATATTCTAAATGTTACAAAAGCAATAGATGCATGAATAGTGCTTAATATCAAAATATCAGTACGGTAAAAAGTAAAACTGTAATGCCCTGTTTTGGTATAATAGCAAAATATTAGTGATAAGTATGATATGTTTGACGGATGACCCAGGGCGAAGGTGTCTCACTTATTTTTAAATTATTAAAGGGTTAAAGGCAAGTCAACTCAAAAAAGGATTGCCATCAAAATTCTTTACAATATGATTGCCCAATGCCCACACAATTTTTTTATTTTCAAATAAAGACTGAAGCTCCAGGCAAACAAAAATGAATTGTACTTTTGTACTTATCATAGTAGTATTTTAACCACAGGCAAATTTTTTTTTCAAGTTGTATACTGTACATGAATGCATGAATGTACGACAGTTTATGTAAAAATGAATTAAGAAAATTAAGCTTTCTCTATGCGTGATGATCGGACTCAATGTGCTGTCCTAAAGGTTTATTCATTCAACATTATGGGAGTTTGAAGACTCATATTGTTAGAAAACTTGTGTTTGTATGACCCTAGGCATTTTGTCATTGGAAATTTATAGATGAAGACCAAGAATTGCTTGGGGTAAATTTCTTCCTTCATTACGTACATCATTGTCTCCACACATAAGGTAAAGTATGTTGCCTAAAGCCAAAATCTCAAAAACTTGAGACATTTCCACCATGCATGCTGCTGCTCTTGATTCAAAAATTATCATTTGCCTCAAGATCTAAAAATCATTTTTTTGTAACGAGGGATTTGTGGTGAATAAATATGTACATCATTTACACATCCAGGGATATTTTGTAATATGTACGTATACATATATTTCATTATCAACATAAACACACAAAACATCAACCCCTTACCTTATGTCCAATTTCATCCAACCTTTAATATGGCATCGGACTTTACAACCAAAGCCAACATTCGCCAAAGGGCATAATACAAAAAAGAAACTCCTTTTGTGACTTCGTTTCTTATTACTTAAATTACTCTGGGCAATTCTATATCTTAAATTTTGCTTACTTTTCTCTCCTTTATTTCTTCGCATTTCTTGTAAGAAAAAAATGGGAATTTAGGGACTTAAGGCTTACCCTTAAACCATTTCTTTAAATGAAAACCTTCCATCATTTTCAGTACAATTCTGGTGCCTCAAGAATTTTGTTGATTACCGTAAAACAACGTATATAATGTTAGTTGATAGTTTGATAGCTGGAGTTGTATGGAGTCCTATTGAGCAAAGTCGTGTGCTAATAAATACTATAGAGGAATAATGTCAAGGAATCGTTTTATAGCAACCTTCATCTATCCCCTTTGTTAAATAAATCATTTGCAGCTTATCAACAGCAATCGTGAGCCAAAAAGAAGGGAGTAGGAAATTACAGAAATTCAGAAGTTTTGTACCAACCGACTTTTACATTTCTCCTGATGCTAATCATATTACTTTTGGAACAAGTGCAGGCTTTTAATATTAATTAACCCTAAGGGCACAAAGTTGTTTTTTAACAGGAAATATATAGCATTTCTTAATTCACCTTTCTGTCTACAGACGTACATGTTTTTGGTGAAATATCATACGTATAAATAGAATTTACAATAACATTGCATGTATGTATAAAGATTGATTTGTTTTCGTTATTTGAATTGAATGCAAATAATTTCACATCGGATTTACTAATAGATAATCTAGTTCAAATGCAAACAAGATTTTCTGCTGCGGGACATATTTTTTATATATTTATTTCGTCATTTTAATGAGGGTAAAGGTGTAATACAGGAAGTTATGCAAATGAAGGAAAACTTCAACGCTTTGATTCATCGATTGCAGGAACTTGGCTCTAAAATGATAGGTTATTATAATTCTCTACTATTCCAGACTTCCTTGAAGATAATTATGCATTTGTCAATCATATAATACAAATACTGCATGCAATACTCAATGAATTGAGGTTATAATCAACTTCTTTTTTATTCCAGGTTTCCTAATTCCAAATTGTCCAAAATGTTTAATGGAAGTATACCAATCGTTTTGGATAGTTTGAAACAGCATTATTTTATTGATAGAGACGGGAAAATGTTTGGTCACATTCTGAATTTCATGAGGACAAATAAACTTTTGATCCCAGCTAATTTTTCTCAGACGTATCTCTTATTGGAAGAAGCCAGATATTTTGAAATTGAAGGTATGTATAAACTCAAAACTTATGGAATGCATATTTGTAAATAAATCCACACACTACGATGCATACGCAACAAGGCTTTCTATACCGTTTTTAACAGCAGTCAGCTTTTCCTTTCTTGATTATGAAATCTTAATGAACAATGTAATTATTGTACATTTTACCAAAAGAACTTAAAGTTTTCATTATTTTTCTTCTTCGCCTCCTGAATGCGTAAGGATAAGTGCTTTAACTCTAATCTCATAATAAATGAGTAAAATTTTTGTTGATTAGTTGGGAAGTTGCCCGAGGAAGAATAAAAATATAATTTCATTGCTTTTAATTTCAGAGATGTGCAACGCTCTTGAGCAATTAAAGAAAGAGCAGTCAGATCTTTCATTTCAGCATCCGTGTTCTACTGCAATCAAAAATGTCATCAGCAGTAATAATAGTTGCTCCAATCGTCGACAGCAACCCCATAATACTTCTGGGAAAAGGGCGTCGGAGGGTGATGAAGTCAAGAAAGGGAAAGTACATCGTCTTGGCAGGTTGAGCAACCAATTTGTTGGAGAAATGATAACCACAGATGAACAAGATAACAACAGAGATGTAAACTCTGAGTTGGAATGGGAAGTACTTGCTTTGAATATTAGTCCTGACTTATGTGAAAGAGTAATGCTGTCAGGAGAAAGGTCAGTACAAGTATATGCAAATAAACCTTTAAAATTATTTGTGATAGTAAATATAAGCTCAAAAATATTAATGATCTTCCTTCATAGGTCATTGATTGAACAAGCATTCCCAGCAACAGCAAACTCAGTTATGGATGCTCGATTTACTGTTACGGACGCAAGACATGTAATTTTTTTTACTTGCCTGAGTTTATGCAGTTTGTAACGTTTTCAAATTGTAGGTCATACGATTTCCTCTCAACGGATACTGCAAATTGAATTCTGTGCAGACAATTACCAGACTTTTAAACATGGGTTATCATATCATTGCAAGTCATGGTGGTGGGGTTGATAATCAACAGTTTTCTGAATATCTCTTTGCACGGAAAGCCCTCCCAATGTAGTCAATTTTAAAATAATATTATTAATCATTATTGTAGAAAATAAGAGTAGTACTTGATAATTTTTGGTGTAACTTCCGAGTTCACATTAAACTCTCGTTTTTGATAGTTCCTTGTAACTTTTTACTGTCCGCATTTCAATTCGGCATTTATTTGTACACCTGCTATTGCAATTTAAAATAATTCAAATAATAGATGGTGCAAAACAACAAGCTGAAAATGTCCGACTATATCGGTTATGAAAATAAACTCAAAAATATGGTCACCTCAATAAGAATTCAATTTAATGGTCAAACTCCCAAAGTCTCAAAAGGACAGAATTGAAGTTTCTTTCTTTCATTTTGAGCAAAAAAATTGACCCGAGGTAATAATAATAATGTCCCTCTGGCATTATTACTAGCTGCCCTTATGATAAATTTGTGTCTTGAGGCTTCAAATCAAATCGTTCAATCGACCATGAAGTTATATGTGATAGATTGGGTGAGGGTAGATTGAACCGTTTTGAGAACGAACACAGTGCCTCCAAGAAATGACGATGGTAAAAAGAACAGAAATTTGCTTAGGGCAAAGGTGTCCTTCTTATCACAGCCAAAATTCAATCACCATATTAAGATCGGATCGTGTATGAAGCCCTTTAAAGGACGCCTACTTTGGCCACTAGGGGCGCTGCTCAAACATTTATTCAACTAAGATTTCTCTTCCTCGCTCAATCGAAAACTGCAATAGTGCTTAACAAGAAAATTTCTAAGCGCTTTCAAATACAAATTGCTTAGCGCTATCAATTGAAAATTGCTAAGCACTATCAATTGAAAATTACTAAGCACTATCAATTGAAAATTACTAAGCACTATCAATTGAAAATTACTAAGCACTATCAATTGAAAATTACTAAGAACTATCAAATGAAAA
>JAAOWG010000166.1:0-33035 GCA_036491945.1 Paranurophorus simplex
AATTGACTTGTATTTTGAATCCTTTGCAACTTTGTTTTTTCCAGAATTTTCGCAATTTTTCCGCTACCTTTTTGAAAGTATTTTGACGCTTGAAGATACCACTCATTATACAAATGGTAACTCAAGGGTTGTCCATTACCTTAAAATCTCTGATGGGGGGGTAAACGTTCAACAACTTTTTGAACAAAGCTTGGGAGATTTGAAGCTCCTTTCTTTCCCCTCTCCTGCCCTATTCTTAGCATTAGATAAATCATCTCATCTTCCAATCCTTCCAAACCTTCATTTGGATCTCAACAAAATTCTAATTCAATTATCCGACGATGACGATACAAGCAGTGGGGGAGAGGAAGAATCATCAGAGAAGATACAAAGGGAAAGTCCATTTTGCAAATGGTTCCATTCCATGTTGTCAACGTGTTATACATACTTGGCAAATCTTGTAGAAACCTTTCCATTTGTGGAAAAAGATCATTATAATTATGATTCCATTGAGGATTCTTGTGAAAGCCCGGTTCGGTGTGATAATGCTACCACACCCAACCCAACGCCTACCCCAGGAAGGAAAAAACAGAAAGGAAAACTTCCCCTTGGTTTGGATCTCTTTGCAGTGATCTGTCATTCAACTAATGGCTACAGCGTGTATACAAGGGTGGGTAAAAATCCGAGGAGGGGTTGGGCCCCTTGGGTGCGGTTCCAACCTTGCAGCTCCTCACCCGTTGTACAAAGGATGTCTGAAGACGTTCCGAAATGGCTAAGACGGCTGGGAAAAAAGGAGAAGCTTATAAAGAAGGTTGGGGTTCCACAAGAGATTCAAACCATCCTAACTTGTTCAACATTCTTTATTTATACTCCAAGATTAAGTTATGAGAGTGAAAATACGATATTTTCCCAAGTATTAAATTAATAATAATGGAAGATTTCTGAATGCAAGCCATTTCCATCAAAACTTCTTTGGGTGCTCCAAATAAATTTTCTAGTAAAATCTGAAAACAAAATTAGCTCCTATTTAGATTATGTTTATTTATAATTAGAATCTTACTTGTATTACTTGGCAAAATCTATGTGGATGCCTATATTTAAATATTTTTTGTCTATCAATAAGAGTTGCACTGGATGTTTTAAAATAAATATCACGAGTCAAATCAAATCTTCATGTATTAAAAAATATTTATTCAAGACTAAAGAGATCACACATAATTCTTCCTTGTCACTTGATTCCCACTAACGATCCAAGGTTCGGCTAACAATTCAGTTGGACTCAGTCGCTCTGAAGGGTCCCAACTGGAAATTTTAAATTTGGGAACTGTGAGAATTCATTTCTCCTCACCTCAAACACTTTCTCAAAAAACAAATAAAATCCAAATCCTCGGATTTAACACACAGGGAAAGGTCCTTTGTCCCTTTATTTATATATATATATTTATTACATAAATATTTGAATAAATTATCATTTGAATTACACTGTACCTGGTCGTCGAACCTTCCCCTTACTGTTTCGTATACATCGGGGTTGGTTACGAGAGTCAAAAAATAAGCGTCGACGTGAAGCGAGGTTAATTAAAGATTCCGGAGGTGGTCCCAATGTTTCCATTATACAAGAAAGCTGTTCGATCTGAAGTAATGATTTACATCGACCACTTAAGGTGCTTTTTTTAAAAACTAAAACTACCTCATTCTCCCCTGGGAACAGTGGGTACCCTGTGGACAACTCTGCAAGAACGCAACCCAAACTCCATACATCAATCGCAGGTGTGTAGGCTATCCCAAGTATGACCTCAGGAGCTCGATAAAACCGACTTTGAATGTAGGAGAAAACCCTCTCCGATCCAAAACAAGAGGATCCAAAATCAATGACTTTGATCCCACTGGAGCCTCTCCGCCGGAGTAGAATGTTCTCCTACGATTACAAAACATAAATCATCAAAAATCCAACACACCCACACCCACCGGCTTCAAATCACAATGAATAATATTCTCCTTCTTCAAAAGGGCCAGACAACGCAAGAGCGAAACCGCAAACTTTCGAATAAGACCAGTGCTGAACCCTCGGTAGTGGTTCCTTCTCACCAGTTCATACAAATTAAGGGACATGAGCTCAAACACGATGCAAAGATGGTTTCGAAAGTAAAAGGAAGAATACATTCGAATCACAGAATTATCTTGGTCACGTTTTCGAAGGTGTTCTAGGATCTTGACCTCGATCAGCGCCTGAGCATGGAATCGTTTCTTGTTTCGGATTATTTTGATGGCGACGTGGGATTGGGTTTTGTGGTCGGTGCTGTGGAATAAGTGTGAATATGGATTTGAGATTGAGATGACGTGTTTTTTTTAAAACCTTCGAATGACTTGACCAAAGGAGCCTTTTCCAATCACTTCCAGGATTTCGTAGCGGTAGGATAAGTGGTCACGTGTAACTGGATTTATTTTTATTTAAAAAAGAACGATTTAATAACCTGAACTCACCTTTGTGGTAGTTCCCATTTTCATCATCAAATCCGGAATTAGCTGAATTATTTTTATCCCCATTGATCTTCCGAGCCGCATCTTGGCCAAGGTAGTAGACTTGAGGGTAGTTGGAGATCTCAGACTTTTCCCAATTAGTCAATCGTGCTGAGTAGTGGCTGAGTGCCTCTAAAAACCCTTTCTCTTATTAAAGTTCAAATTATAAATCAAACCTCACCCTCCGGGCTCAAAGGCCAGCAAACAATTGAAGAATCATGAGGTGTTGTGGATTCAATCAACATTGGTTTCCCATTTCCTCCAGCCTTTTGATTGTTTTGTTGATGAGTGACCTGGAACAAGTAGTTTGAAGAATTTAAAACAACACAAAACTCACATGCTTCTTTTTCCTGTAAGGGGGATACGTATTATACATTTTAAGGGGGGGTGTGGTCAGGATTTTTTCAAACAACTTTAGACACAGGATCCTCACCCCCACACAAAGCATGCGCGGATTTGCAAATGATATAGAATTATTCGGGATAAAGAAATCGATAAAACCCTCACCCGGGGGTGTGTACTCCAATACATATATGAAGATCCTATATCCACTAATTTTTTCAACCCTTTTTTTTATTTTTACAAGTTCTGCTCTAATTGCCTAACTTTCTAATGCAAAAAAAAACTCACCCCACCACCATTCTTTCCTAAGAAACACCCCTCACATCCACAATCAATGGGGAAGTCGTGAAAATAGACTTTTTTGACGTCACCCCCACCCCCACTTGAGGAACAACTTGAGAAGGAGGAAGGTTGCTCATTGTTCTTATTTCCGGAACAGGAGAGCGTTCGACGGAGGGCTTTTGAGGAACCGAATTTATTCAGATGAGATGTTGATGAATGTTTGATGGAGAGGAAGCCGTAGTCGTCGTTGGGTGGGGGTGGGTGGGGTTTGGAGAGGGAAGTTAAAGAGTAACAATGTTTCCTATCCATCTCTTGTAATAAATAAAATCACAATCACAACTGCTGTTCTTCTTCTTGGGTTGCAACAGCAAGCAGCAAGTTCACTCATGCAGGGAAGTGCAAGTGTTACATTTTATTATGAATGGATGGGGTTAGGGGTGAGGTGGATAAGGGTTGTTTTGTGGGTTTGGAGATTTCTCGAAATTTCAAATTTCAAAATTTTAAAATTTCAAAATTTTTAAGACTAGGTGGAAATTTCAAGAAAAGGTCATTGCACTTGAGAAACCGTTCTTTATTATTCCCAATAGAGAGACTAAATCCTGTCCGCGGGAGTTTCAAATCAAACAAAATTTTTTAAAAAAACTGTAAAATGGAAAAACTCTCTGACACCCGAACTGAACTCTCAGAACTAGTCAGACGTCGTGCAGAACTATCAGTATGGATGGAATCACAATCATTTTTTATATTTTGTAAAAAAATTTAAACAGGACACACTCGCGAACTTGGAGCGACAAATCTACAATTTCGAAGGTTCATACCTTGAAGATACTCAAGTTTACGGGAATATAATCCGCGGATGGGACCGTTATATCGGGAGCAGTTGCGGCTCCAAACCCGGAGTCAGTCGATTGGATAAAAGAAACAGAAAATTCAAAGAAGCAGAAAGGCTGTTCTCAAAATCTTCGATAACTTCAATGGCCGCTGTTCAAGGAACTCTATTTGTCCCAGAGGAGATGGAAGGGTTAGTTTTGAGTTGGATTGATTTGATTTAATTGAGGCTGGGACAGGGGGAGTGAGAGTGAATTGAGTGATCAAGTGTCCATTCAATCCGTCAAATCCATGAAATCCGGAGTATCCTCGAGTAAATCATATTTTGAGGTTAAATCCTCCCATAAGGGGGTGAGAAAGGGGAAGATGCGAAGGGTTTCTTAGTTATTTCCTGTCCGAGTCCTGTATAGAAATGGAGGGGCAGTCCATGGAACTACATTAATCCCTGAATGATTATAATTAAAAAGTTCTCATAGCCCATAGCGTGCGTTTAATAATAAACCACTCAATCATCACCCCATTGTATTAAAAGGACAAAACTCTCCAGGAAAAATCTCGGAGTGGGTCGGTCCATATCGGAGTCGTCGCGTTGCGTAACACTCTTTCAATCTTGATCTTGATAACTGAGTCAACCTTTAATTCCCAGCACTAGCTCTCTCAATAAAATGCAACTTCAATTACTCCTAATAAATGTTCTATTATTATCCCATCAATCCATTGCCCAAAGTTCAAAACTTGACGTCAACTCTATGGTTGGGAGGTAAAGCATTTCAATTCAAATTACACAACTTAATTAGCCCACATTATAGAGTTGAAGATCTAATAACCAACCTCAAAACCTCTCCTCAACTAATCAATGAACTAATATCCCAAGCAGAAAGGCACTGCATCAAACCCGATCGTGTTATCAACCCCGACGTCGTTCACAACGCTTCCAGCTGCATCCAGCTCCATTTGAACGAAACCCAGCTCCTGAATGACATCAAGGAAAGCATTCCAAAGGGTGCACTAGGTAAAATAAAATAATAATAAGAAAATAATAATAATAATAATAAAAAAACTAGAGACGGTTTTTAGGGACACTTGTTTAAAGTGGCCAAAGGTGAGGATGATCCAGAGGTCTGGACGAACAAGTGGATTTATCTTTATTTCATAATTTTCCAGATCAAGGGCTGCTTGAGGGGTTTGTTTGAAATAATTGAAGAATGCTGGAAGCGTGGAAGCCAGGTTGTCCAAGTTTTGGAAAAGTCGGTAGAGTTCCTCTGTGGGGAAAAGAATGATGGGGAGAGGATGGCCTTGTTTTTTGCGGAGGGTGGGATGGAGTGCTTAGAACAACGTGGGGATTCTGTTAAGACTTGTTTGGGGGGGATTCCAGAGTTTGGGCAGGAGTTGGAGGAATTGGGGGGTGGTGGTGGTGCTGCTGGGGGTCAAGAAAATAAAGTGGATTTGGATCAAGTAGAGAATGAGTTGTGTTTGTAAGCGTTTACTTAATTAGAGAGTTCCAGTGGTTTTAAGTACCTTATAATTCCATGCAGAAAGATGAAGGAGCTCTATCATTGTACGAGTAAAGGGATGAAAATGTGTAATGACACGACTCCAGAAAACGTGGTCACTTCAATGTTGAATTTTGGGGCGCAGGCAATTGGGTATTTTTCTTCTTTTTTTGAAATTCATTTTAATGGATTATGGTTTAGATGTCCGTACGAGGGTGAAAAGTCAAGTATCCTGAGCAGTGGTGCTGGATTCAAGTATTCAAGTATTTCATTCGCAGCTTCTTTGAGCTTATTTTATTTGCTTTGATAAAAGATTATGTTTTTTTTTGGAATAAAATCATTGAGTAGTAGTTCTAGGGCTAGGGCTATTATGACCTGTCATTTGGTTCACAATTCGAATCGCCTCCGCGGCGGCCTGTTTTCAATTTTTTCAATTTTTAAAATTGTAACAAAGAAAATTGAATTATCTTAACCTTAAACTTCCGCTTGGCGTTAAACTCTCGAATCCTTTGCTGTGTAGCGATTAAAGGCACATCACTCGCAACATTCCCCATCACCCAAGGATTAGAAAGAGCTTCTGAGGCTGTTGGACGTTTCCCAGGTTCAACCGTCATTAACTGTTTTGAATCAAATTAAAAAAAAAGAATCACAGAAGAAAATAAAAACCTGCTTCACAAACTCCTTCGCCGGGAGGGATATCTCATCCCAATACGGACTTTCAAATTCATAATCTCCACAAACAATCCTCCTGGTCACACCCACTTCACCCTTTTCATCCCAAAATGGTTCATATCCGCATAACCTACAATCCATAACATCAACCCATAACTCTTAAGAGATCCCAACGCTCACAAAATAAAGAGAACCACCCCCAATGACCAAATATCAACAGAGTGAGTGTAAGGCTTTTTTAGCACCACTTCAGGGGCTGTTTATTTAGCGTGAATTAGCGCGAATTTTTGTTCAAGCGTCCATACCGCAGTATCCTGTAGGATTAAAGTCTCAACATTTATAATCAAAGTATTTTGCCTAACCTATCGTCCCACAAAACGTCTGCATGATCCCATCATCCACGTGCTTTGCGAACCTTGAGTTTCAATTCATTAAAAATTATTTGAATTTTGAATTAATTAATTAACCCGAAATCACTGATTTTAATCAAAGATTCATCAGATTCGGATGAGTAGAGGATGTTCTCTGGTTTTATATCACGATGTGAAATCCCTTTGCCGTGAGAATACTGTTGGAAAAAATGTTTTTAGATTTTATAAAATTCAAATCCCTCACCTCCAAAGCACTCAAAACTTGAAAACAAACGCGTGCAGCTTCCTTTTCACTGTAATGACCCTTCCGTACGATTCTGTCGAAAAGTTCACCCCCACTCGCCAACTCCAAAACGATGTAAACTTGTTTGGGTGTCTCGAAAATGTCGAGCATTTGGACCTGAAAAGTGACGTTTTTTTAGACAAACATGAAGAGGAGCCGATGATGAATTTGACGTTGAGATTACAATGTTTGAGTGATTTAATTGTAAAAGTGCTTCAACTTCAGAGGAAATAACTTTTCTTCGCTTCCCCTGCCCCTAATTTTTAGTAAATTATTTAATTCTCTCCATGATATTTTTGTTACCATCTTCTGAATAACCTTTGCAGCACATTCCTGCCCCGTTCTTTTGGATTTACAACGGAAAACGGTGGAGGTGACGCCCCTGTTTTGTTTCCATATTTTGATAATTAAAAAATAACTTAAAATATAGAATCATCATTTACTTGCCCAACTCCCCTATTAAATTGTTTTTGTTTAATTACCTTGAAACCCAAAAATATAAAAACTTAATACCCTGAACGGTGTAAACATCATAGAAATCCTGTTCCCTTTTTGAGCCCGGGATCCAAAACTCCGAATTCGTCGCAGGATTCATCATTTCAAATAAAAAAACCGAAAAAAAACCCAAAAAAGGGTGTGCTGCTAATCCAACTTGATAAATCAACTCGTGGTTTTTTTTATCCTTCCTCACCACAACCTGTTGCGAAACTCTTTATCCTTCTCCTCACATGTGTAAACACTACTATAAACACCAATGATTCAATTGAACAAATCTCTCATCAATGTCATTTTATTAATCAAATCAACCTTGACACTTTCACCTCCGCTTGTACTCCTCAATCAACTCCCTCCGAAGGATTTTCCCACTGGGGGCCTTGGGGATGGAATTTCTAAACTCAACCCCACCCTTGAGATATTTATGCTTGGACACAAGGGGCTTTAAATACTCGTGGACCTCTTCAATCGTTAGCGTTACACCCTCTTGTTTGACGATGTAGGCACGCGGGGCTTCTCCGGTGACGTCGTTCGGCACCCCGATCACCGCAACGTCTTGAATCTTTAGGTTTTCACGGAGAAGGTCTTCCAGCTCACTTGGGGCGACTTGGAACCCTTGGACTTTTATCAGTTCTTTTAGACGGTCCACGATGAAGAGGTCGCCGTCACTGTCGTAGTAGCCGATGTCTCCTGGTTTTGTTTGTTTTTTTTAGTTTAATAGTTTTTTGGGGGGGTGCTTTACTGACCTGTATGAAGCCACCCATCCGGGTCAATCGTGGAAGAGGTTGCTTCCGGGTTTTTGTAGTATCCCAACATGACTTGTGGACCTTTTATTAATATTTCACCTGGAATGTTGCGTGGGAGGGAGGTGCCGGAGGGATCAATTATTTTGGTGATTGTGCCCGGGATGGGGGAGCCGCAGCTTCCGATTTTTTTGTTATTTGTTTCTGGGTGGGTGGGGTTAGTGTTTTTTTATTAAATTATATAAAAAGTGGCTTTACTTGGTAGTAGAATGTGTGTAACTGGACTAGCTTCAGTCATTCCGTACCTTTAAAGTGGGGCCTGAATATAAAAAATAAAAATAAAATGAAACTCACCCCTCTTGAAATAAAATGTGCTTCCCTGCTTTATCTAATAATCTATTTATCAGTGTGGGTCCAATGGGTGCAGCTCCTTTTTTCAAAAAAATAAATAAAATAAAAACCACTTGAAAACTAACTCCCAGTACCTCCCATCACCGTATGACACTATAAATTAACTAATTATTTTATATGTAATTAACACTATAACCTAACCTCCCTCAACTCCGCCTCCCCATAAGAATCATTATTAACAATATGTGATATAAGGGGTGTAACCAAATGCAGAGCCGTTGGCTTATGCTCCCTCACTGCGGATAAAAAGGTGTATTCACTAAAGCTTGAAAGCGTCCTCGTATTAGCCCCTATCAGCATCCCCATATTCATCAAACAAGCAAGTCCGTAGGAATGAAAAAACGGCAACAATCCAATCTGTCGCTCTTGATGGGAAGGGGATGCGGGTCGGATGTTGCTGAGCCCCATTTGAGGGTCACATTGAAGTAGATTTGTGACGAGGTTGGAATGAGTTAACATGACGCCTTTTGGTGGACCTGTTGTTCACGTTTTTTTAAAAGATTTAATTCCATGTCCATGAATTCCAGAAAAGTGACCTGTGGTGCCGGAGGAGAAGGGTAAAAGTGCCACCTCCTTTGAAGTATCCACCTCCTCCCCTGTAAAAAATTTCATCCCAAACGTATCCGCTTCCAGCATTGAAGAATAGGAATGAAAGGATGTTGGATTATCTCCAACAATGATGATGGAACGGAGGTTCGGGTTTTGAGCTTTTGTAATTGCAGGTAGTCTTTGGTGGTCCGTGATGACGCAGACTGCATCCGACATTATGAGTTGACGTTTTGTTTCTTCTGGGATTTGCAAAAAAAATTGACAACATTTAATTATTATTTAAAGAGTTGGGAGTACCCTCGGAATAAGATGGATTCACAGGAGATGCTACTAGTCTGTGCAGGATTAAATTAAATTAAACTAATTGTGGGTTGCGGCTCACCCAGCATCCCAAATCCCAAACATGATTGAACAATACTCTGGAACGTTTGGAAGAACAATGGCCACCACTTCCCCTCTTTTGAAGCCACTTTGAAGGAGTGCAGCCGCAAAGGATTTGGAATGATTTAGAACTTGATCATGGGTATAGGTGACCCCGGTCTCGTGGCTTTGGAAAGCCGTTAAATGACCCCAAGGGCCCATCCTTTGTCGAATTAAGTTTGGAACGGTTGTGTGGAGTGTGGGGGTGATGTTGTAGGGTAAAGGGGAGAGGACGTGGTGGGTCGTCGTCGATAAATATCGGAGGGGGTGCAACTTATGGAATTTATTTAGTTTCAACATGATTTTTTTTGGAAGTTGGAGCAGAATTGGTGTGAATTAAAGGATGAGAGTCCAATGTTCAAGTTGTAATCTCTTTTTGATTACATAGTTTTGAGATTTGATATGGATGCGTGGGTGAGTTTTTGTTTACATCAATTGTTTACATAATAATGGCATTTGTTTGTATGAAAGTATGAATGATGTTTTTTCTACTAAAAAAAACCCACACTGACCAAATCTCAATTTCTCAATTTCCATGAACCCCCAAACCCGCCGCCGACATTATTTCCTCTCTAATAAATTCACCCATCCTCGCCCTACTTAAATTAATTAAGTAATTACAAAAAAAAATAAAAATGCAGCTGATCCAGTGAAATGCAAGACCCCCACTACCACCGTCATCCCTTCAGAAACCCAAGCAACAAAATGGATCTTATCACATCCATCCAAAGATTAATTATCTCGGCCAAAGAACATCAAACAATTGAGCTTCTAATGTTTTTTCAAATGGTGGGATATACCTGCACTACCGTCATTGTTCAGAATTTGTATTTGGATAGGATATGTCGATTAGAGCATGGCTACGGGGTAGAGATCTGCAACAACTTGACATTCTATAAGGAACAGGAAGAAGCCGTGGAAAAGACGGCTTCCCTTTATACCATGTACAGAAGTATCATTGAGGCCCTTGTTCCCGTTGCCTTTGCACTGTTTTTGGTGAGAACGTTTTGAATTGGGGTGTGGTGGGGTGTGGAGTCAATTTTGAATCATTTTTCAGGGACCATTTGTTGACCGGAATGGATCAAAGTTGCCGATACTTTTTTGTTTAAGTGGCTACACACTGGCCTCTTTGATGTACTCGATTGTTAGCGTTTTTCCCTCTGTTGGGGCCGGTTATTTGTTGATTTGTTCCATTCCGATAAGGTGAGGGTGGCGTGGATGGAGTGGATGAATCAATTTTTTGTATTACAGTTTAACTGGAGGACTAGTTGCATTACTCCTCTCTGCCTTCACCCTCATCTCAAATAGATCAACGGTGGCAAATCGGAGTTTTAGGATTGCGGTTCTAGAGGGATGTTGGTTTTTAGGGACGTTGGGATTTTTGGTGGCTTCGAAGGTCTATAAAGCATACGGCTTTGGACCAGTTTTTCTCCTCTCCGCCACCTCTTTCCTTATCGCATTCACTTATGGCTATTACTTTATTGAGGAAGTGGGGGGAAAGGGGTCCAGGGGGGTTGGAGCTGTTTTTTGGCAAGTGTTTGATCTAGCCTCAGTTAAGGATACTGTATGGACGGTAATAAGAAGGCGAGAGGAGTCCAACCGGACATGGCTCATACTCCTTATAATAACAATCTTCCTCCGAATGCTTGCACTCTTTGGGACAATGCAAGTTGCTTATCTTTACACTAGATACAAATTTCAGTGGGATACAGCTGCATTTTCACAATTTACAACTGCTGACACTGCAATTTGTTTGTCTGGTAAGATGGATTATTTAGATCAAAATTATTACAGTTTAAATCCGTAGGTGGACTAGCGACGCTCCTTGCAATGAAAATACTGAGTATAAGTGACTCTGTTATAGGGATATTTAGTGCTGTTGGGTTTGTGATTTCAAATCTGGTGTTTGCATATGCACAGGTTGGTTGGGTCATGTATTTTGGTGAGTTTTTGAAGAGTATTGAGGATTGATTGATTGGAATTGCTGCGCATTTGCAGGCGCGGTGCTTCAGATGTTTAGTGGGCTTGTAACAATTGTGATGAGGTCCATGGTTTCCAAGTGTGTTGGGAGAGATGAGCTTGCTAAAGCCTTTTCTTTTGTGTCGATTGGTAATTTATTTATTTATTTTTTAGTTTATTTTGTTTCATGACTGTAATGAATGTTTTCTTGCACAGGAGAGGCTTGCATGCCAATAGTTGCTGGTCTTTTATTTAATCTGTTGTATGTCCATACTATTACTTCATTCCCGGGTGGTGTGTTTGCACTATCAGCCTTCATTCATGGGGTTATACTCTTGAGTTTTATGTGAGTTTTTTAAAATAAGTAGCTAAAGTCTTTGGTGAAATAAGTTCATTTCGATTTTTGGTTTCAGGTATTTTTACATCGCTTCTAAGGACATGGTGGCGGCGGTGACGCTGCTGGAGGATTGAATCTGTGATTGAAATTCAAATTATTCTTACGGAACTTTATTCTTTTGGAGTATTTTTCTGTAAAGTTTTGAGAGTTAATAAAAATATGAAAGTGGAATTGTATGGAATGCATTTAAATGTACAAAAGGGTTCATGTTCATGCTCAATGCTGGAACTACAACTTTCACTCTGCTTCTGGAGAGAAGCTCTCAGTCTCATTTTCAGAGTCCGTGGGGTTGGAGGTTTATGGAAAAAGTGGTGCAAGTTAAAAGTCGACTTTGTAGTGGGTGTGGTTTAAAATGGTTAAGATCTTCATCTTTATCCTTTTTGTTCATGGGGTACTCTGTGATGATTTGGGTGAGTTTTTTTTTACTTTACATTTGTTGTTGAAATCTGGGTGGAGCTGGTGGGTGTGGTTTTTTATGAATTTTGTTTTTTCATCTTTCGGAACAGGCTTTCCATTGAACACTAATAATTAAGTGAGGGGTTAATTTCATTGTTTATATAAACACGCTAAAACAGGGACAAAAAACGGGTGTGAAAATTCTTGTTTAAAAAAAGCCCCCCCCCCCCCCCTCTGGTGTATTCTTAATTTCTGTATGAATATGTCAAGTAAATGCAAGTAAATGTATAAGATGAAGAGTAGTATGTCCCTAAAGAGAGAAGAGAAAGAGGGGCTCCTTATCTGATAAAGATGAGTTTTGAAGAAAGAGTTTATCCAGTTCAGTAAATGTGGATCCTATCGGGATTTCTTTGGAATATTTATGTGACAAAGATGTGAAGCATGCTCACGTGGTGGGATGTTCATCACAGAGAGGAGTTGTATGTTTTAGATCAAGTAGGGGGGTGGGGTTATTTTTTTATTAATTTAAAAAGTGTCTCAAGAGGTGATTCAATAAGATGTTAATAAAACAAGAATTAAATAGTTGAGATATTAAATTATTTCCTTCCCCATAGTTTGGGATGTAAACACTTTTTTTTGTCACAAAATGTTGCATTAGTTTTTTCTCTTTCATCTTTGTTTCCGTCCGTACTTTTCCTCATTCTCGTAGTTTAACTAAATTAAATCAAAGGGATTTTATTAATAATTCAAAAGTTTGATTTTCAATTCTCCACACAAAGGACAAAATTATCCAATTTCCGTCTTTCAAATTGAGATAAATATTCTCCAAAATCCAACCTCAATCACTTTAAATACATGCAGATACAAAAAATGCATTTCCGTTGTTTAGTTTCTTTTTTTTCTGGTTGGCTGGCTTGAAAATGGAAACATCAATGTTTACAAAAGCATTAAGACAAGGATCAGTGTCAGCTTTTGAACGTCGGAATCTCAACGTGATTGATAGATTTTTTGTAAATCACAGAATCCTTAATTCTGTTGTGTGTGGTTGAGGTTTATTTTTGAGAACAAATGATTCCCTCAAGAAATCATAAAATGTTGTAAAAGAGTTAAAGTGTGACATGAAGTGGTCATAATAATACTTTCCCTTGTTTGGAATGGAAAAGTAGTTCTATTAAAATGTCGCTTGAGAGAATAAATCTTGGGAATGCGATCTTTGAAATGAACGAGTTTTTACAACTTGTAGCATTACTTCTGCATTTGCTTTTCTTTTTTTGAATTCTTTGTTTTGTGAAATTATTTTTTAGAAGATTTGAATTCAAGTTTAAAAAAACTGAAGCATAGCAATCTTCAAAAAAAAATCAATACGCTAAACTTCCACGCTCCATTACATTCCAAAGGAATTCAAATAACAAGTTACACAAATGTTGATTTTAAAAAACAAATGCTCCGGATTTTAATCACCCCTCGTGGCCCCTATTGTTCGTTTTTGTCGCAAAACTTTATTTTTAGAACACCGAACTCTCTCCACAAGATTGACGAATGTCCTCAAAAGTTATGAATAGAAACTTTTTTTCAAAAAAAATCTGCACATGCTCCATTTCTTCAGTCTTCATCTAGGATTTGAAACAGAGTTAATTTGCTCCAGTTTTTTGAACAACTTTCCCCAAGTTTTTTTGAGAAATGAGTGGCGTGGGTGGGCAGTGGGAGTGGTGTGAAATGTGAATGATGATTATTGAGAAATGCAATTGTTCTTATTGGAGGCTGGAGTCATTAGGGATATTACTTTTACTTTTTGAGTCATTGGCTGTTATCAGTTCCGGGACTGTTGGGTCATATGCAGTCCACAGAAGGGATCCTTTTGGTAAATGTTGGAACAACAGAGAGAAAGTTGAGATTGCAGAGTGTGTGTGTGTTTGTTTGTGGTTTGGAAAATCATGTTGGGCAAAGGAAAGTTTTAAAATTAGGGAAATTAAAGCATGGAGGTTATAGGATGAATTAAATTGAAGGGACTAGGGGGGGGTGTGGGTTATTTGAAAAAAACGATAAATGAATGATCTCGATCAAGTTACGGTCGGATTTAATTGACTTTTCTAAATATCTGTAGAAAAAAAACTTTGAATGAAAGAACTTTTTGGGAAAAGTTCAAAGCTTAACATCTACCCTGTGGGCTTTATTTCCTCAATCTCAAAGCAACAAAGTAAATTTTTCTTAATTGAAAGTTGCAAATCCATATCCGTCGGTGGGGGGCTATAGTTGAATTGAAAGGGTTCAAATTGAACATTTCGCATCGTTTTGAATCGTTATTTCATAATTTCAATACCCCCTCCATCTCTACTTAAAACTCAATTAAAAAGTTGGACCCCGAAAATGAGAGAAAACTTGAAATTGGATCAAAAATTGAGGCTTTTGGGAAAACTTTTAAAGTTTCAGAGTTCAAAATTCACCCTTTTTCAAAATAAAATTCCAGTGTTGACATTTTGAGAAATGTGAATTCAATCCCATCTTGTTATCAATTCCATGACTTGAATGTAAATTGAGTTATTCTAACCACGAATTGATTTTGTAGAATGACCTCCTTTTATATAGTTGGGTTACAACCTGGAGTGCAACGTTGGCTGCAAAAGAGTTTGAATTACAAATTCCTTTATAGTTTATTTGGATATTTGTTGTAAATTCAAGGCCATAAATCAACTACTTTTAACTTCTTTTCATAGTAGAGCAACTAAAGATACAAAATAATCAAGGAACCCATAATATTCCTTCTCCAGCAGAACAATACAAAATAAAATCCTTTCATTCTTTCACTCTCTCATCTCGAGTAAAACCACTCTTGTAAAGCCCCCCACCCCCTTCATTGTTGTTTGCACTTGAATTTCAAAAGAAAAAGTGTAAAACTTTGTTTCCTTTTATTGAGATAGTTGAAGAGGGTGGTTGGTTCTCATTTATTGTCTCTTTCCTCCTATCCTTCCTCACTTTCTCTTTCCCTCATGAAAAAGCTCATCAAGAGGAATAGAGTGGAAATTGTGGATGACATCTAATACCAGTGTCGGAATGAATTTCCTAGATTGTAATGTAGCTGGTCATTTGAGGATTAAAAGTGTTTCATTTTTTATATGACCACGACCACCCAACTCCTGGGGTCAATTGGCCTACTACAGTCCAACTCTGTAATAACAATACACTCCAACAGAACTCAATTACAGTTGTGGTACCTAGTATAGTAGCACCAAAGATCAGTTGCAAGCCTTGGTCATCTTTTAATTCATTGGAATTAGGGCTGGAGGCTGGATTTTGTTGGGAGTACAGAGAGCTAATCAATTTTATTTACAGCCCTCCTAACTGGGACGTTAAAAAGTTATCAAAAAGCCGCTTGTGATGGGGAATATATGATATTGAAATGTCCAATAGGGTAAGACAGAGTTTACAAAGGATGAACTTAACTTAATGTATTGTCCAGAACCACGATATCTGTCCAATTAGCACAATACGGTAAAACCTCACCATCCCTTGGATTATGCTTGGAATCCAACCCCGACCTTGCCGATACATTTAATAATAAGAGTTGTGAGCTACCGGGTGCAATCCAGGTAATTGCAAGTTTATTAAAGTCGTTGGGATCTTTTGAAAACTCCGAAAAGACATTGGACGCAGATGAGGAACAACTTTTTGTAACGATCAGCAAATCCACTCGATTTACTTGAGAAAATATTTTTTTGGGTTGGAAAGTGAATGGTTTTATTCTCATCTCAGGAGAGGTTGACTTGACCGGAAGAATCAAGTGCTTTTTTTACGTTTTATGTTCAACATTTTAGAACTTTGAGAAAGTAATAAAATAATAAAAGCTGGGGTGGTGGTGGAGGGTTCGGAATTTTCCAAAATTTCCAAAAAACGATAAAATTTAATCCAAACCCACCAAAAGTAAGAGTAAAAAAAATAAGTTTTGGCAGTATTCTCTGTTACAGACGGTGGTCTCCCAGTGCCAGAAGAAGAGTAGTTGTAAATTCCAAACTTCTCCAACGACTTTTGGAGGAGACCCTTGTCCTGGGACTAGAAAGTACGTTGAAGTCGCCTACAAATGTAGACCAAGTAAGTACAAGTGGGGATTCTGCATTTGCAAAAATCCCAACCACTTTTTCATTCCACCATACCCTCCACTTTCTCCACTGATTTATCCCAAAGATTTGGAAATGGGAATGAATGAATGAATGAATGAGGGTGTCATCAAACTAAGATCCGTATTTTCCCTAAACATTGGAGCCCCTTTGTGAGAGAGGGACGGAAGACATCAAGTGTCCTCATTTCTCACACACCAATCACAAACAGAATTGAGGGCGTTCATCCGTCTAAACAGTTGGAGATGGCTTTTTTTTAAAAAAAAAACCCAAATGAAACTTCTTTACAACACCACTTCCGTTTTTGCGAGAGAATGATTCAAATCCAAATTCAAGATGCGTGTGTGAATGAAACTTTTTTTTGTTGACTTTTATACTCTCTCTCTCTTTCCATATACTTTGGGTGACGTGACGGGTCCAAAACTTTGTATCCATAGGGGTTCATGGTTTTGGTTGTAATTTCACCAAGAGTTTTGGTGCGTAATTTCATGTAATTTCAGACCCCCCTCAAAAGCTTATTTGTTGGAAAAAAACTCCAATTTCCAGTTTAAGCTGGAGAAATGTTCTATAGTTTAAATGTCCTTGGATTGGATGGAGATGGATGAATATTGGAGCGGATGGTTTCTAATTTACTTTCTCTCCACTGCAAACACTCCAGATTCCACTTCACGTTCACACCCACAATTGACTTGTTTAAATTCAAGAAATGAGCAGAGATCCACAATCGTCTTTCTCAATTGATCACTTTGAGTTTATACAAAAAAAACTTTATCCCCACCCAACATAAAGGATGCAAACATTTCCACATGAATTTCACACTTTTTTTTCTTTAAACTAAATTTCAGGTGAATTTAAAAGTGCGATTGGATGCGAGTCGGAAGTAGTGCATTTAAAATGCAACAAAAGTAGTCGAATTGCAATTTATTCAGCGAATTACGGAAGGACGGAATTTGATGTTATTCAATGTCCTCAAAAAGTTGGTGTTGGGGAAGAATGTAAGTCTTATTCAAAGTATTTTGTGACTTATCTCTCCTCCATCCAGCCTGCTTGTCAAGCTTTGCAACAGAAAATGTTATGCAAATATGTCATGGTCGGAGACAATGTGCCTTAGCAGTGGATCCAGCAACATTCGGTATAAACTTAAGCAAGATGGGATAAAGTAACAAAAGATTTTTCACAGGAAATCCTTGTAAACCAGAATCATCAATGTACCTAAAAATCATCTTTACATGTGGTATGCGTTTAAATATCCAGTCAAACTTTCAAGCATCAAAATAAAGTGGCCCCAAGGGAGTCACATCTTATCTCTTAATTACTGTATCTTCCCCTTTTTCTTGAAAAACGTCTCAGTTTGTCCCCTAAATGAGTTTAATGGATTTCAATTAGTTTAAGTAGCTCTCGCATCATACCCAATTCGAAAAAACTTGAACCATGAAATAAATAAATGGCAAAGGAAGAGGGGAAATATTGAATAATTAATGTTCCTTCCAGTACCTCGGAAAGTCCTGAAGGAGAAATACCAAGGGGAAGTTGAACCGGATGAGATTTTTGAGGATGAGACTGATTACGAGGTGGAGCCTGTGGGTGGGGTTGTGGAACAACCTTCAATTTATTCACCAGATCATTCTAATTGGGTCAATTCGAAATCTACAACAAAACCAAGTACAAATTCCAATTCCTTAGTGGGTGAGTGGTGTGAGGTTTTTTTGTGTTTCTTGTACTTTTGTAGTCCCTGCATTATTCTGCTTTTTATGTAGAATAAAAACAAACGTTTTCCAGAAACCCGTGTGATGGATGAATTGATCACAAATGATTCCAAAGATGGAAATATTATGCATTTAATTTCCCAAGGATTACAAGCTTATGAATTTATTTCCAGTAAGTTTTGTTTGCTGTTCGCTTTTTTCATTTTTTTCTGTAACGTTAAGGTGCATGGTTATTCATGATCCTCTCTCTTCCAGGGAACAAAGACCAACTCTGGCTGTACATTTTCATCAGCATAGCTTGTTGTTTACTATTAATAACGACGTTGGGGGTGTTGCGGATTTGGATGATCCAACGCTCAAACCGACCCTGCTCAACCCCTCCCACAAATTGTACAAATGGCAAACCCAACAGAGTCCTAAATTCAGAAAGATTAAGTGATATTGATGAGTTAGCAAGTGTGGTGATGGATGTTCCTTTGCCCAAATCTTCAGATGAGTTGATGATGGAAGTGTCGACGGTGGGGGGCGTAATAAATAATAAATTCTGCGGGAATATGACGACTATGACGCTCGGAAGAGGAATCAAGAGAGAAGCGAATAATATACGCTTTTATTATGATTAATTGGAGGATTTTCAAACCACATTGACTTTTGAGTCATTTAGCATTTTCCATTTTGTAAGTATAGGGGTAAGGGAGTTGATGAAAATAAATTTTGGAGTCACAATTTGTACCTCTGCCAGATCTTCTTTTGTTTTGAAATAATTTAGAAAAAAAGATGAGGGTCTCATTATAACTAACAAGGTTGTATAACTTTACTTTTTATGCTCATTGGATCATTGAAGCACTTTGTACCAAAGGAAAGCCAAACTTTGCCAAAGTTTAGGAAAGTATTAGTCCATGAATTTATTGCAAACGGGCTACCTGCTTCCTAACGGCAAAAGTTGAGATAAGATGCAGTGCCGTTCGGTGGTGCCTGCGGTCAAGGTATTATGTACTTTGGGCTATGCATATTCATGCATCTACTTATTCACATTCAAGGAGTTTGGGAGACAGCTTCTAGCTCACTAACTAATCTTCTCTGTCGACTTTTACAACTTGAGAAGTGGGTTGTAATTTATGTGAATTTCTTGAGGTAAATAATCCACTCTGATGAACACACTTTCACTTTGAAGATTACCGTGTCCTGTGAACTGTCACGATGGGTTTGGGAGTTGTTGTTGGTTCTCAAATTTGGAGCAGTTTTTGGAGCTGCTCTTTTGGAATTATTTTTATTGATATTTTTTTGGCAAAAAGGGTCAAAGGCAAACAAATGCGTTAATAAATGTGTGTTGAGTCGGAAGAGTTCCCATGTCCCTTTTCCCTTCTCCTACTTGTTCCAAGAAACATAAAGATTTCAAAAAAAGATTTATCCATTGTCTCAAGTGTATTAACTTTTTATATTTGGAATAACAAGATGTTCATACATTTTATGCAAGGGGGGAGGAAGCCAAACTTTCTCCAAAAAGATAATGAGTTTATGTTAAAAGGAACCTTAAATTGATGATGTGGTATTACATTGTCAGGAATAATCGATCCTTCCGTTTTGCATGCAAAAGATCTCTTAAGGTTAGGATAAGCTGGGATATCAAGCCTCAAGATACCTCAAGAGGATGGTAGCATAAAACCCACCCGCATGTGCTATAAACTCTAAGATTAGGCTATTTACTTTTTGTGATTATTACTCAAAGCACGACTAGGGGTCTACTATATAATACACTTTTGATAAGGAGACAACAGACTCGCATAGACTTTAATCCTTTCCAGTTTCCAACTAATTGAATGATTTGCTCTCATCTTTTAGATTAATTTTGAGCTCAATCTATTGTGTGATGAGATGAGATGGAATTGAGATAAAAAAAGAGGAGAATGAAGCTTAAAGATGTGATAAGGCCACAGCTTGCTGATAACTGCCTCCAATTTAAAAAACTTTCAAAAATATAGGATAAAAATATTCCAAAAATCATGAGAAAGGAGAAACTAAAGAAAGATTAAAAATATATCACAGCTATTTAGTAATCACATTGAATAACAAAGGATGAACAATGGATTGCATGGAAAAGCTTCCTTTTCTTTGTTCATCTTCAACTTCTGAACATGAGCAGTTGAACTTTAAGCCTTTCATTATTATTTTGGAAATAATTGAAACAATTTTAAAATGGATAACCTTTGCGGGCAAGCAAATAAAGAAGAAAAAGGAGTTTCCCTTCCGGCGCAGGTTTTTACAACTGCTCCCCACGTAAGTTGTTGCGTTTTTTATAAATAACATCTCAAACTTTAGTTTATAGGTTTTGGATAAAATCATCTCATTTCTACCAAAAGGCGACCTCATCTCTTGCACCCTTGTCAACAAACAGTGGGAAGCCTCAGCAAGAAGAATATTGCTTGAATATAATTTTAACTTGCTTTTTGTTAGCGAGGATAGAGATGAAAGCTACGTCGCTAGATTTTCTAAATATCTTGATGTCATGAGCGTCAGAGGAGCGGTTCATAGCTCAATGACGCTTCTTGCCCGACTAAATTTTTCTCTTCTCAAAGAACAAGGGCAGGATGTTTCTAAACTTGATTTAATAAATCTTGGCCGCTCCTTGAGCCCAGAAGAAAGAGAACCTCAAGGCCCAAAACTGGCGACTATTTCCCAAGCTTTAGTAAATCTTGATGAAATTTCTTTTACTCAAACATGGAAATCCTTCACTACGGAGCTCAAAGGCTACAAGTTACCAAGTCTTAGGATTTTAAATCTAACCGTAGACGTGCCTCATGAAGATGATGATGTTAAAGTTGAAGGCCTTGAAGAATTATTCTTCTCGGCTTTCCCGTCTTTAGAATCTCTTCGTTTGGATGGGTTCTATTACTTTTTTTTAAATGAGATCAATCGGTGGAAAGGCTATAAGAAGATTGAAATTAAAGTGAAGGATTGCACAAATAATCAGAACTCTTATAATTATATTGATATTACTGAAGCCCATTCGCACCTTGGAAAATGGAGATGTGCAAAGAGTGTAGTGCCATTCGAATACTCTTGGAGTGTATATTACTTATTCACCGATTTGTCGAGATATGCTGCAATTCCTCTTTGACAATCATGGATCCTCAATTGAAAAGCTTAGATTACGAATATTTGGAGAAGTTAACTTAGGACAAGTTCAACTTCCTCTTCTAAAGAGATTAAAACGCTTTGAAATATATTTGGGGTCAATTGTTGGGCTCAACACTAAGTCAATTATTCCTTTTTCAAATGATTCACAGAAAAATACTCCAGGCCTTGAAATGTATGTGAGAACATTGGGATTTTTTAAAAATTAATGTTGCAATTTTTTTATTTAGATTTGTTTTCAAAATGAATCGCCATCCGGCGTTCCAATATCCTAAGGCAATGGAACTTTTGGATTCAATATTTCCTACCCCTTGTGCTTCAGTTTTAAAATATCAATTGAAATTGTCCAAAGGTAATGGAACTTTGGCGGATAAACTCCAGTCTAAATTAGTCGCAATTTTTCCTAATGCTACAAGATATCAATATCTGTAATTCGTTCAAAACTAAAATTATTTTCTGCAAATGGAACGGAATTTTAATTTAATAATTTTAATTGTAATCAATAAATTCTAAATTCAATGCAATGATCAGAGAACATGTTAATTCACAACAGTAACTAAATCTCATTTTCATGCAACTCAATTAATCCCGAATAGATGTAGGGTCAAACCTAATCATAAAGTTGGAGTTTTGGTTAGTTTTCATTTGAAAGAGAGAACGCTGGGAACTTTGGGCAGTACATATTTGTGGATTGATTTATTATAATTTGGAAGGAAGCGTTGTAATTGTCCTTATTAGCAATTGCCAAATGCTGGTTCAAGTTGGATCATAATAAAATGCTCTTTTGCCTTTTTATCAATTTCAAAGTGTTTGCATGCATGTACTGTGTATATTGGAACCATGATGAGGCAGTCATGGTATTACTTTTGTTTATGTATTTAAATAATTAAAGATGAAGAGTTAATTGAATCCTAGAAAATAGAACCTATTTTCAAAATTATTTTTTAAAGTTTTGGGTCAAAAACTCTGGAAATAATTTGAATTTCAATGGGAAACTTAAACTCATAGCGTTGTTAACAATTCTTCAAAAACTAATTAAAGTTAAACATGCGACGTTCAAAGTTTATGTTATGGACCCTTATGCAATTTTGGTATTTTCCGGTTGTGTTTGGCAATAACAAAAGTGTTCAACTTTCTTGATGATAATAGTTTGACCTTATTTAAACGTAACAACGTGGGGGGGGGGCCCTTTTACATTCCTAATAACAACTAAAAAGAATAACCCAGTGTTGATTAAACCAAGTGTCACCTATTCATCGAGGTTAGTGGTTCACAAATCATTATATTGAGAGGATTGAAATACCATCGGCTAATGAATTTATGGCACAACACATTCCCAACTTTCTCCACTTTCTTTGTTATGATAGAGGAAAGGGATTGCCCAGCTTGAGACTTGAATGAAGATACATTATCCATTTTTTAGACAAATGCCCTAAAACACAAGCCCTTCCAACTCGCACACAATCCCATATAGAGTTAAAAGGAGTTGTGGCCATGCTCGATTACTTTTGGCAAAAGTTGGAAAATAAATCACAAAAGAAATTTTTGGGGGTTGGTTGTTCCTTTGTTAATTGAGAGTGCATGGGATGGAGTAGGTCAAAAGGCTTTTTGTTTAATTTAATGAGAATCCCGTGTCAAGAAAAACACGAGTCAATTTAATGAGATGATTAAGTCAAGTTTTTTTTGTGTAAACAGCAAAAGAGATGTTTGTTAAAAGTCTGTATAGATTAAGTAGGAAAAAAAAGTTGAGAAACTCTTGTGGAAAACAATAGAACAAGGTGCAAATGAAAGCAAGGGGAAAGCCTGCTATTCCCAAAAGTGAAAACAAAGTGCATCATGTAGCATTGTTACTTGCTCATGCAGGAAAATGATTGCCCTATTACGTGGATTCATAGGGAATGTGTATGTGATCTGATTTCTCTGTTGGTGCGGGATTATCCACACAGCATCATAGAAAGTGAAAGTCAAACAAAAGCAAAGAGATTGAAAAACGTAGCCTAGTAAACCCAACTTTGGATCATCTTGGGCATCCGGTGCCCTTCATTTCCGAATATTGGTTCTATTCCCATTCAGTAAGGAATTGCTCAAAATGGGCAATCTTAAGGAAACTTTTAGAAAGATGAGAATCACGGATATTGTGTCACATCAAGACTACTGATGAGTGAAGAAAGATATAAAAAAAACCACAAAATCATCTTATAGAGGAGCCATTTAAAAATACGTGAGCCATATCGGAAAATAATCTTATAAACAAGCTTGAGAGCTATAAAACTCATGGCCATCCTTCAAATAGCATTTATTACATCGATTAAATAAATTATTCACAAAATGACTTTGCATTGAATTGCAGTTGGAAAAAAAGAGCTAATAAAAACGTTTCACAATCTTTTTTAAAAAGAAACCGGTTAAGGTGCAAATGTATAGCAGCGTGGCGTGATTTTTTAGCCAAAGAAAAAATGAATATCTGACTCATGCTCTTGATTAAAGCTTCTCGGACTTGTATCACTCTCTTGTCTCCCAAACGTTGAATGCTTGCTATTAGAGTATCGAACAACTTTAGTTTTTGTGAGCCCTGGATTCAATGGATTCCGTTGAATGGTGGACATGTAATCATTTTGATTCATAACCAAACTCAATTCATCAATATCACTTAAACCCGAAGCACGACGAATTGTAGATGATTTCATTCTCTTCTCCTCAGCCTCCTTTTCCTTCCCTTTGTAGCGAACGTAAATGAGGCGGATCAATAGAAGAAAGAGTAAAAGTAGAAATACTGACAACATGCTAATTGCAACCAAAAGCCAAAATGTTTGAGAGTTCCCTATCAAAAATTATTTTGATTCCCGTCATCATTAAAAATCAAAACTCACGTTCCATGAAGGCGTATGCATTTATACTTTGGGATATCAAGTTAATGAAACGAATGTCATTTGATGTTTGGTTCTGTCCCGGAAGGTTGACGTCTGTGTTTAGCACGGCGGATGATTGGACATCAGCTTGAACTGTTGCTGTTGGTTTTTGAACGTTACAACAATATCCCATCATTTGAGACATCAAGACATCAAGATGATAATGTGATAACAATACCTTGAGAGGGGGCTGAGAATTGAGGCTCCTCCAATGATGGAATGGATGGTTGCTCTGTTTTGATGGGCTCCTCATCAGTCTCATCCCACTCCTCTGTTTCATCAATCTCTAATTCATCTCGATACTTTTTCTTTAGAACTTTTCTAGGAACTAAACAATTCTCATTATAAAAGAGTTTGAGAGTTGGGTAGTCATCTATATATTTGACTTACTACAAGTATAAATTACTTTCAGGTACATTCTCGACTCGGGCTTGCAAGGCCTTCCTGTGAAAAATCTTTTGTTATTTCCTTCTCATCTTGGTTTTCATACCAAATTCCGATGCCTCTGCTTTTATTCCGCACTTTCTCTTCCCGTGACAGAGGTGCATTACTTTTTCAGTAGCAAAGCTTGACAAGCAGGCTAGAGGGAAATCTTAAATAATTAGACATCTCATTCAAATCTTACTTTCTTCATGAACTCGGGCTGGTTGAGGACAAGTCACACTTTCATACATTGTTCTTCCAAAGTTTGCCAAGTATACGGCCAACCTAGAGCCTGCACTACAGGTTAATTGGACGACGTCATTTTCACAGCCAATGATACTTCGGAATTGACCTTTTGGAAAGTTTGAGATAAGTATTCAACAGGGATGGACAAAGTCACCTTACTTGGACGACATTTATAGGCGACTTCCACAAATTTGCGGACGGCTGGGGAGTGACATGGATCTCCCCCAAAGGTCTGAGGTGTGGCTTGAAAATTACATTCTTGTTTTTTCTGACACCGAGTGACTATTGACTTGTAATAAATACAGATATTATTTTAGGGAAAAAACGTTTATATATTAAAATAAAGACCCTTACTTGCAGGGCATTTTGTGAGTAGCACGTAAAATTATTTTGTCTTGTTGACGGATGTTGATAGGAAATCTCAGAAGAAGGATCACGACACAAGACATCAGTTGCTGCAGTTCTTCCATACTGTGCAAACTGAATGCTGAGATCTGTACCCTTTAGAAGGGATTAAAGTTTATTATTCAGTGGATTTGGAGATTCAAGATGTTATTCACCTCTGGACATTTCAAATGTACCCATTCATCACTGCAAACAGCTTTTTGATATGTACGTAGCGTTCCGGATAGAAGGGCTGAAAATAATTAAATTTCGAGATTTTTTAAAAGATCATCATGGATCCAGGGATAGAGTGTTATGCAAGGGAATCAAAGTTGCATCCCGTAATTCCATCAAAGCATACTTTTCATTGGATTTCCACTATAGAAATTCCAAAAAGAACAAAATACCATGCAAGAGCAACCACAAAGCAACCTCAATTGAACAAAGTTGAACATTCTGTAGTTAAAGAGTGCCAACAGATGCAAGTCAAGTGCTACGTGGCCGTCTTTGAGTTCAATCCATTTCAAAAGCTCTATCCTGTCTAATGCCCACCCATGAAATAAATTATAGAACGTGTGCATTGTCAAAGATGGAAAGAAATCCCATTTCTTCTTTCCAGTTATGATTTGTGAGTTAAAACACAATGGTGTGGAGAAAGTACTAAAGTTTAAAAATAGAGGCATTGTAATACCCTCAAATTTAAAGGATCCAATCCACTTTTGGCGTAAAAAGTTGTAGAGTTTTTGTGACCTTTTGAATAGCTTTTTGTTTTAATGAAATTGGTCTTTAGCCTTTTAGCAGTTGTACAAAGGTCTATATGGGGTCAAAACCCATTTGAAAGGCACATTAATAAGGGAGCGTGGGAACTGGTGGAAGATTGCAAATATGTCAGTTGACAGTTGGTCCCAAAGGTCCCAGAGTTTTTGAGGTTATTGAGGTGCAAGAAAACTTTCAATTTCAAAGCAATCTCTTTGAATCAAATGCTACATGCTTGCATGCTTTTATTTTTCATTTGTACGGAAATATAGAGCTTATAAATTATGGGAAAAGGAAGGATGCTTTAAACCAGATTATTCAAGACAGCAGCAGCAGCTCTAAGTGGTCGTGCAAAAGATATGAAATACTTTGTCAACATATTTCATCCTAATCACATGAAATTGTAGTTAATTAATTTTATATGTTTTATGAGCCATGGGGAAAGTAGATTGGCCATATTTTGATGTATAAATGGAAAGAATATGTCTCCAAAGATGTTTTTCTTGATCCACTACAAATCCTCTTACTTGTCTTTTCAAATCTTTCCAGTTTTTAACCAGAACATGAGTGATGGTGGAAGAAACACCTAGAAATCCATCTACACCGTACTTTCATCTCTTTTTAGGTGACAATGGAACCTAAACTCCATTACTACCGGAGCAAAGAATCAAGGATTATATCTTTACTAGAATTATTTACAATAATATTCCTTTAAAAAAAAGAAAGTTTTGGGTAAAAAAAATTATCAAAATAATCCAATTCCACGGCTATGTATCAATCAATAAAAGTGATTTAGAAAATTCTTTAGGAAACGCCAAAAAAAATAAATGACTGTGATTTTTATCCCCTCAAGCTTTTTTTAAACCTTTCAATATAAAGTACAATCAAGTCCTTTTGAAGTGTAGCAGTGGCATGTTTAGGAAAAAACGGGGAGAAAAAATTGAGATTTTTGTTGAATGAAATTGTTTACTCTTTCAGCATTTGTTCCCTCTTGAGCCGATAAGTCAAATGTCAGTGGATTTCAAAGGATAATTGTAACAGCCAGTGTTTACGACCTTATTTTGAATCACTGAACAGTGGAGAGGAATGAAATTGAAAAATATGTTTACAAATCCAAAGATAAATGCTCATAAAAACGGAGAAAGTTTACTTTCACTCGCTCTACTGAGAGTTGAGGAAAGTTGGACCCTGCTCTTGATCTCCTTAGATGGAGGATAAGAAGAGTTTTTTTTGGTCTAACTTTTATGAATTTGTAAAGATCGATATTAAATTGTATTTTGAATGCAGACTGCATGATAATATACCTTACCCAAGCTGCTTTTACGATAGTCAATAGAACTTTGTTGAAGATTTGAAGAAGATGCAGTAGTTGCAGCAAAAATCCTGCATAGATTAAATGCACTAATGATCCAGCTACCAACACTTTGACTACTTTGAAACAAAAACATTGTAGTTGGAGGAAATGATTAGAATTTGGATCAAAAATTCAACAAGGTTCATTCCAACCTACAAATTGAGACTGGAAGGGAATCTATTGAATATCATTTATTAGTACAAAAGTAAATGTTTAGTTTCTTCCATTTCTAGCAAAATGAATCCATTGATCTTTCGATTTTTCCATTTAATAACACTAAAAGCAAATGAGAAACCGATACCGTCAGTCTTTGCCTCTTGCAGAATACCACTTTCATGTTTAATGGATTCGATAAATTGATCTTATTTTATGCTACATACTTTACATATTTACATTGTGTAAGTGATGAGGTGTGGATGGATAGGATTGGATTTTGATTTTTTCTTTGAAACGCGTGTTAACACTTTATACTCAGACGTCAGAAACAAAGTTTTTTTTAATTGAATTTGTTGCACGACTAGAAGAAATCAGTCTTATCAGCTTTTCCAATTCCTATTCTCATTTGAATTGAATCATGTTGAAAATGGGTGCACTCATTCACTAATAATGAGCTTACTTGGGCCCTATTCTAAATTTATGATTGGCTGACACTGATACTGATTAGCAAGTTGATACGTCTAGAAGTATAGTATTATGACCTAAGATTACATACAACCGACAAAGGAGCAAAACTAAACTCTGGATTTTTGTTGAAAAGTATTGAGTTACGATTTTTGAATTCACTTCTCTCAATTGTAATTTGTTTGTCAGCTATAAGTTGATAAATATTACATTGATCCAAATTCTCACACGATATCCTACAAGCAAAGTAAAACTTGCATCATGCTCAACATCTACTCAAGATTTATTCATGGTATCCACAATCTGGATGGAACATTATTCATTCCAGCCTTAACCATGCTCTACATTCAACCAATGTGCTAATTTATTTTATACATTGATAAATAAATGTTTGAAAAATTCATCACCACGTTTGTGGTAACCTGAGGTGTGTATGATTTCACCATAATTTTCGACAGTTTTCCTAAACAAGGGCAACTCAGATTATTTCTATTTTAGGAACAAATCCAAAGCTGGAATGTTTACAACGAAACTTCTCTCCGCTTTACATCTCTGACATTTTATGACGCGTCTAAAACAAAGATTTATGTGTAACTCGGATTTTTACGAGGCCAATTGTTTTCTCAATTTCCTTTCATCTTGATAAAGGATTTTAAAGATTCCTCCTTCATTTCCTCAATTCTCATGCATTTATTCAGCTTGATGGGTTTTGTAATTTTATTTCCAAAGGGACATGCACTCGGGTTGATATCTACTCATCAAGTGTCTGAGTGAGAAACGCCCTCTCAAAACTCCACGCTACGCTTCCATCCAAGTTAAATGGAAAAGATGATGATTTTACCAATTATATCTGTATAGGTGGATGTATGAGGAAAAGCGTTTGCAAGTCTGCTTAAATGCATAAAGGGAAAAGAGTAAGCAAACAATCTAGTTTTTCGGGGAAATTGGTTAAATAAGCATGCCCAATTTGGTGGTGTAAGGGTGTGGTCAAATTCCGCTACCACCATTATTCTTCTTTTCGAACATCACGAACATGTATAAATGTACACCATGGGAGTTTGAAAGATTGGAAAATATATGAATTTCCTGAATTAATCTGTTTGGTGCATGTCATAAAATTCTTTCTCAACATCCCATAACGCAATGAGACAGAGTGCGTTGGAGTAGAATTATTTGGGTTTTGTATGAATTGATGCAGCCTAAAAGGGTTTAAAATCGTGTTTTGCAAGGATTTCCATACTGCACAGCTTTCAAGTGTTGTAATATGTAACCTATTCAATTATTAGGTAGATCAAAAACACCTCAAAAACTATTTTCCTAGAGATTTACAAAAATAATTAAAGCAGAGAGGTAGAAGTGGGGAAAAACGTGAAGCAAGCTCAATGATGGTACAACTTTGTTCACACACTTGCAAATCCAGAATATGATCTAACCTTGAAATGATTCCACATAGTAATTCAACAAGATCAATATTTGATCATGAGTAAATAAAAAAGTGCAATTAATTTAACTCACCAAAGTTATCACCAGCATGATTATCTGCATCTACAAACTGTAAGAGCAGTAGTATAAATCCATTATGGAATTGCATGGCGTTTTATCGTAATTCAAATTGGATGCTGTAAAGTTGCATTGCAATGTAAATTGGCACACCCCCTCAATCCAGGAAAACTAAATTTCTTATAAAAAAATTAAGCATTCTGTCTATAAGTCAGAATGTAAAAACTGAATTGTGAATGCTTCACAATGTGAATGCAGAAAGTGACTGAATACAAGTCAAAACAGCTAAAAGCATTCAACCAACATGGGAATGGTTTGATACACATCATCAGTATGAAACAACTTCAAAGAGCGTTGTAAGGTATAAAGAAAAACAACTCTTTCTCATTACATGGACATTTAATGTGAGAGAGGTGGATTAATTAATTTGGACAAAGATGTTTACTTATGTTGAGTACAGTTGACTCTATTTTATGTAATAATTGGGATGATATGAGTGGTATTGGAACTGGAAGTTGTGAAACCCGGAGCAATATGAAAGATGAAGATGCAATTAAGGTGAATGGAAATGATGCAATGCAACCAGGGCAACCCTAAAAGGTCTCAAGATGGAAAAAAAATATGGAGAATTTAATTCACAAGGAACCGTTGCAGTACTATTGCATTTTATTGAGGGGAGCTTATTTTAGTGAAAAATCCAGATCTTCCACTCACCGCAACGTTATCAAAGGACGATGGCAGCCAGATGTCGAAAGTTGAGACTGATTATTTGGAAGAATTATCGACTTACAAGACGTGCCGTGATACCAAACATCATTCTTCCTTGTATTGTTGGAATTTTCTTGACTTCAGTTTTGAGCATCGACACGTTCTCATTTTGGGCGGAAAGAGGAACGACAACAAGCAGTCCAAGCAGTAATAGGACTCTTACAAGACCAAAGGCATCTCCCATCGTATGAATCTTCTATTTCTTTTATTTGAACTGTGAGTAATTTTTTTATTGCAGAAAGCTGATTATGTGGGTACAATTGGATACGCACCCAATAATACTGCTCATTCAAAGAAGTTGAGGAACAGGATAAACGCTGGATGTAAGATGCATTTCCTGGTTTTCAATAATTATTGCATCATTGTTGTTAGTGCTGGCCTATCAGAAGAGGAATCCCAACAGTGAAAAAGAAGGAATCAAATGGAGATCATTTAAAGATGAGGAAGAAGTTGAAACATTGCCCAGAGATGAACCTGGAAACATTCCGGAATGGACTTTAGTATTTGACAACAATATACAGACATCGTACAAATTTCGGTCGAGTGGTAAAATAATATAAAAGATGAACTGGATTCAAATCTTTGTTTTATCATTCTAAAGGGAACTTACCCTTATCGAATTCTTTGCAAATCTTGGTTGATCAAGCCATCATTTGGACTTCAACCAATACCAAGACTGAATACAAGGTATTTAAATTCTCCTTATTGTTTACATCTACTTATCAAGTATTCTTCCAGGTTTACTCACAAGAATTTCCTGAAGTAGTTGCAAAGCACGAAGGGATGGGAGGATTTTCAATTTTCGTATCTTTGCTTACCAATATCATATACGTCTTCACCACATTCAATTTCTGCCTCATTCCCCTTTCTCTTGTGAAGAATATTGTTGCAGAAAAGGAAACAGGAATAAAAGTAAGTCGCTGAATGGATGTTTGTTCACTTACTTATATACATATATTTTATGAACAGGAGCTTTTGAAAATGTCTGGGATTCCAAATTATATGCAATGGGGGGGATGGGTTATCAACACACTTATCGTTCTTTTGATAACCATCACCCTGTTTTGCATTCTATTGAAAATACCAACGCGTCCAGGATTAATTGGAGCTGTCCTGGATTATTCAAATTTTATAATCATTTGGAGCTTTTTCTTTGCTTATGGCGTTTGGGCCATGAGCTTTGCATTTCTAATCTCTTCAATCTTTGAAAGATGTAAGATTATGGGACTCTTGATTTTGAGATTAATTTATTTCATTAATTTATTTCAGCAACATTCGCATCGGTTATCACAAATTTGATTTGGTTTCTACTAATATTTGTTAATCCGGCATTTATTTTTGCTTCTACATCTCAAACAGTATTTAGATCCACTTGGTATCTCTTCAGTTTTATTCCCCATACACCGTTTTCTATCGGGCTAGCACTCATTTTTGAGTTGGAGGCTACAAGTAATCAAACGCAAGTAGAAAGTATTGTTCAAACTCTTTGTTTTCAGCCCAAGGAATGGTTTTTAATACTTGGACAAAATATCTACCAGAGCCTTACAACCCTAGTATCAGTAATTTAACAATGATTGACGTGTTTGGCATGTTTTTGATGACAACTGTTGTAAATATGCTTGTAGCATTTTACTTGGAAGGAATTATACCAACAAAATTTGGAGTTAGGCAGCCCTTGTATTTCATATTTTTGGTTGGTTAGTTATTGCCTGGTTATACCTCACTAATTGTAACTTTGCAGCCATCAACTTGGGGGATTAAATTGAAAAAAGGGAAGGATGAGAGTGCTGGAAAGGATGTGACGAGTCTTCGACAAGAAGTATTGGAAAGTACCCAAAGTTCAGATGCCTTTGAAAAGGTTCCAGAGGGAACACAAGTGGGTGTGGAAATTCTGAAATTACGAAAAAAATTTGTCAATGGAAAAGTGGCTGTGAATGATTTATCTTTGAATATACATGAAGGAGAAATTTTTTGTCTTTTGGGTCATAACGGAGCAGGAAAGACAACAGCAATTTCAATACTAACCGGTATCAAATGTATTATTCAGAATTGTTGAATAATCTGAATTATTTCAGGAATGACTTCACCATCGTCTGGAACTGCTTTAATCAATTCCTTAGACATTAGAAAGGATATGGAAGAAATTCGTACAAATATTGGCTTTTGTCCGCAGCATTCTATGTACTTTAAAAGTCTGACTGTGGAACAGCACCTGAAGTTTTTTGGAATGGTTTGTAAAAATGTTGGTTTTTATAAATTAAATTCTACCTGATGTATTACAGATTAAAGGATCTTCTCGAAAGGAAATGGAAGTAGAAGTCCCATGGCTTATGTATCAATTAAATCTAACGGACAAAGCTAAGGTTCAAGTACAATACCTTTCAGGAGGACAACAACGTAGACTCTCACTGGGTTGTGCTATTGCTGGAAATTCTAAAGTTTTAGTCATTGATGAGGTGAATTTTCAATGAATCAATTTTAACGAAATATTTATAACTGTTGAATTTAAACTAGGCAAGTTCAGGACTAGACCCTGAGGTTAGAAGAACAGTGTGGGATTTATTGCTGACAATTAGAGAAGGGCGTACGATCATTCTTACAACACATTTCATGGAAGAGGGTATGATCATATTAACGTTAAGATAAGTGGAGTATATGTTGTATTTTACGTCGTTCAGCTGACGTTTTGGGGGATCGAATTGGCATTATGTCTGAAGGAAAGTTGGTTTGTTGTGGAACCTCTTCCTTCCTCAAAAGATATTACGGTACAAAACTGGGGATGATAGAAAGTCATTGAAATTATAAATATTCATAGGAACTGGATTCATTTTATCATGCTCATTGTTTCCTGGGACAGATGCAAATAACGTCCTGAAGAAGGTGCAAGGACATGTTAAGACTGCTTCAATTAAATCTTCAACTATTACTCCCGAATCCATTGAATTAAAAATATCACTACCCGCTGAACAATGTAACTCTTC